>VZRX01019324.1:0-21238 GCA_013398075.1 Notiomystis cincta | reverse complement strand
TGGCAGGCACCTGTCTCTCAAACAGCAACATCTCATGCAGCAGCCAACCAAGTAAAGTCTGGCAGGTAAGTAGAAAATTAATTATGATGGGAAAACAGGACATTAATTCTAAGCAAAACCTTTTCTATCATGAGTGAAACATCATACAGCCACATATGAACATGTACTCAGAGTTTTCTTGAGGAATTCAGCTGACTGTAGCCACCCCTTTGCTGAGCTGCATTAATATATTGACATCATCATATTTCTAACGATAATACAAATCTTCCCCCATCTTTGTAGATATCACAGAGCCATATGGTCAATTAGCTATGCACAATGCTTACTCGGCAATATTAGAACTTGCACTACAAAATATGTATTTTAAATTCTTGCTTGCATTCAAATGAAAACTTATTACTATTTTTTTTATTTTAAATTATGGTGAACTTAGAGGTTTTCTTAAGAAACCTTGTGTGGAGACACACAAAAAAAGAAAATTCACTAAAAGTTGGAGAAAGAATGAGCCCCATGAAGCAGCAAGTTTATGGTCATTAGCATGCATAATAATAAAAATAATTTATTCCCAAAAGTACATGTTGTACATTACTTGGCATACAGATGTTTTTGTTTAGGACTCATGACTTCTATTAGTATTAATTACTTTTGCTGGCAGCTTAAAATGTATAGTGGCCTTAAAGCAAGGGCAATACCTATTAAGTTTAATTACTTTCTCCTTCAGTGTGAGCAATAAAGAAGTATGGTGGAGATCTGGTTATTAACTGAGCGTGGCATCCAAATGAAGCCACAGTGCACAATAATTGTGTTTGTCAGGCCACAAGGTGGTTCTCTTTGGTCTCTCCTTTTCCAGGGATGGACTATGGGCAAACAGGAAAGATTTTCTTCCCTTAACCTACTTTGGACAAAATTTCGTCCTTAGTCACATTTAAGTCCTCATCACCTGCAGCAGAAAGCCCTTGAGTCAAAGGACAAACAAGCAACTCCCTTTTCTGCTCACAGATCAGTTGCCACAAGCCAGGGCCTCAAATATTCTAAGGATTTACCATCTATATCTTTTGTCTGATTTTTAAACAAAAGAGATATCTGCCTAGATACCAGCATGCTACATGGTTTTCAGAAGAAAAGTTGTATTTTTGCTCACTTTGAACAATTTCTACCAGGACTTTTATGAAGCTACTGAAATCCTCTCTGTGTATGTGCCTTATGTGGAAATGTGATGTTTATATGGATGTGTGCCTGTATGTCTATAGCCTGTCTATAGTTTACAATTAACTTCTAAATTCCTCAGGAACTTAGGCACCTTACTAATACAAGATTAAAATATTACATGGGAAAGAACTTGTTTTAAAAATTAACAAAATAATAAGTGACAATCATTTCTACATAACCAACATATTCTGCACAGTCCTGACACCACTTCTAATATTTAAACTATCTGCACAGATTTCTAAGTCATTTCTCTAATTACTGTTTCCAAAATCACTCTCTCTACCATGCCAGGTGTTGCTTCCTTTCTCACTTTTCATCCCAGAATAAATATAATCTGGTCATATTTTAGAATTGGATCCAGTAGTTTCCATGTTCAAACCAGCCTGTATTCCTGTCTAGCAATGATCCTAAGTCATCTTTGACATAGTTACTGTGAGTGATATATCAAAACATTCTTTCTCAGGTATTCAGAAAAGAATAAAAAACAAATTTCAAATATTGCAGCTCTCTCACTAGGGATATTTGTTTTTCAAAAAATCAAGCACAGCATATAAAAATACATCTGCTACTATTTGTCTAATCTTCCCACGCAGATTTAACAATTTGCATGACATTAGTAGACCAGCCTGCATTAATAAGCACCAAAATGTCTAACTGCCCATTTGCATTCACAGGTCCCCAGAACAGCAATTAAATTATTCATACAAGTCTAAAATAAGAAGAAAATTCCAACTTGACATTTATGAGTGGTTTTTGACCATTTGAAGCATAAGGCATGTGCTAAATTCATGAAATGATGTAAGATCTGGCCTCAGTTTTATAGTCAGTGAATACGTAAGTGTGGGTCCTACTTACAAGGACCCACATTACTTATTTACATCACTAAAAAAAAATCACACAGAAGAAAGCCATAGCATTGATCCTGGACAGAAAGACTGTAATCACTTGCCTAAATCTCAGAAAATCACCAGTGCTGCAGCATAGACACCCAGTGGAGAGACATAACTGCAGTCAGAGAGCAGAGGGAGAAGGAGAAAGCCTCAGCTCTCAGCAGCCTCCTGAGAAATGTGAATGTTATTTAGGGTGGACAAGGTTTTCCAGCATAACAGGAGTTAAGCTCATCCTTGTGTTGATTCCAGAAGTGAAGCAAATGAGTTTAAGAAGGTAAAACATCAGGTCACAAGAAGGCAGAAATATTTTCTTGTGCTTTTTGATGTAGAACAAAAATACTGCATCGAGAGAATTTCTCCCTGTACTCAGGAAACCTTTTGCCTATTTCTGTCTCTTTGTTTTATGTGTTAATCAAATAAGAGCTGATGCAGAAAGCAGGAAATTTGTGGTGATGAGGCCCCAGCACAGGTTACTCAGAGAAGCTGTGGATGTACCATCCCTGGAAGTATTCCATGTCAGGTTGGAGTGGGCTTGGAGAACCTGGTCAGGGGTGTCCTTGCCCATGGCAGGGGGTTGGAACTGGATAATTCCATGATTCTGTGATTTCCTTCCTTATCCTGCCACCCTTGATTATTGCCTGTTCTCTCCTAGTTCAGCAGAATGGAGTCTGGTTTTTCAGGGAAGATGCCACAGGAGGGGTCATCCTGTTGGGACTGATGTCCTCCCATGCCAGGCTGAGAAGGCAGCTCAGTGTCCCTTCCTCACAGCAACACTGTGATGAGAGAGATCTCTATGAGCCACCAGTAAAATAAACTGAGTACAAAAAATTAAAAATTTTAAAAAAACAAGGAAAAAACCACACACACAAAAAAACCCAACCAAACAAACAAACAAACAAAAACCCAACAAAACAAGCAAACAAACAAAAAAAACCCAAACAAAACCACCTCAAAAGACCCCTCAAAAAATTAATAGAGGCTAAAAATGTTGTGGATGGAGGAAAATCTGCCAATGAAGGATTTTTTGTGGTATATGCCAACATTTGGGATAAGGAGCAAGCAAAGAAGAAACAAAGAAAGTGTTTTCAAGAGTTTCTTCACAGTCAGGAAGGCAGAGGCTGCAGCAGAAACCATTTAGGAGCTTGTGAAATAGCACTTAAAAAGAGGATGTAGGAAAACAACTGTGGGGCTGTTAAACCAGCACGAGTAAACCCAAAGAGGAAAGAAAGCAACAAACAACTGGAAAATGGCTTTAATTGCCAAACTGCCAAATTACTGTAATCTGACAGATTGTACCCATTGGTGCAGCATAGACTTACTGTCAGCATCAGGAAAAACTTGGTTAGAGGATAATTTTATCTCAGGTGAAATCAGAGACACACAAGCAGCTAAAAGGAAAACAAGAGGAGAATTGTGCACCCATCATCATTAACTTTATCGACTTTGAAAAAGCCATTGATAGTCTCAACAAAATTGCCTCCTAGAAGATAAAGGCTAAATGTGGATTATCTCAGGAGATAGTGAGAATAGCAAACCTTTATGGAGATCCTGATGGGTCTAAGAGACAGCAACTGGAGTCAAGCAAAGCTCTTCCAGCACCTGAATCTGTTCATTAGAAAATTACTGGAAGAAGAAAACTGACAACCCACAATCTAGCAGACATCAAGGCAGACTTCTCATTTTCTGCATACAAGAAGCAAGTAAACAGTGAATGCTGGGTTATATAAGAGAGGGGTAAAAAGAAGTGGAAAAAAATGAAGTGGAAAAAAAATCCTTTAAAACAGTATAGAATGTGCACAACTGTAAGAACAGCAAACAAACCAAACATAACTGTTATTCAAAAGTCAGTGGAAAGTTCTGAAAGGCTTACCTCCCCTTCTAGTCTAGCAGCAGCAGAAATAAAAGGTAGAATGGGGGAACAGGTAGAGATGTAAACCATTTAGGTAGACAGTGGAATTACAGACTAAGTATCATTAACAATGGGCTACTGGGCTTTTCTTTTTCATACCAAGGCATTAAACTGTGGATATTTTTGCAGAGTAAAAATTATTAATAATGCTAGAAATTCAGAGAGAAGCACAGATCAGAAACAACCAGGACAAATATTCACATTTTTTCCCCCACTTAAGACAGAAAAATGCCTTTAGATTTAGGCCTGACAGTCACTGAAATAGTCACTAATGGAAGAACAAAATCATTCAGGAAGCCATTAGAGAAAACATAGATAAGCAGTGGAGGACACAGACAGGCTTCTGCTTGTCATTTTTCTCTCTCCTTTGTGTGTCTGTGTTGTATTTACCTTCCTTGGAAACAGCAGATGCTTTTATAAGGTTTTTTCCTGACTGTCACATCTCTAATTCACATGCAGCATATAATTTGCTTTTCTTCAAGTTTCCTTTCACCATCATCATCCCAGGCCACTTTCCAGTGTAAGTAACAAACAATGTTGATCACCTCCTGCTTTTTGTAAATCTGTACCTGAGAATAACTCAAATTACCATGATAATTTATTATTCCCAATTAAAGTTAAGGTACATTGAGACTGAGAAAGAAATTAAATCCATCAAGGTATGAAAAACCCAGCTGGAAAATAGATTTATATGTATAAGTGAAGAGCTCATATAGTAATAACAATTTTCACACTGCTCTGAAGATGCTTTTGGGGAATACTGGCCTATATATGACATAATAAAATATCCTATCCTATATTCTGTAAACTTTATTTATACACTTATATAAAATGTATAGCAAAAATCATGAATATGGCATAATGAGTTCTTTTGAAGAAATCAGTACTTCCAAAGTATAATTTTAAAAATATGTATTTTTGGGAAGCATATCACAGCCCTCCATTTCCAAGTACAACAGGAGATTGTAAAACCTCACGTTAATTTTCCAGTTCACAGATCTAAAAAGCACAATGTGAGCTCCTATTCAGGAAAGGTGAACTTTCCTAGTTTACCTTGGCTTGCCACCATCAAGAGCATCATTAATTTAAGCCACATGGAGGTTAATTTAGTTGTATTGAGTTTTGTTCATGCAATGCATCCATTGGAGCTTCACAGCCTTTCCTCCTCCTTTCAGCCCATGGAGGAAGCATCAGTAGAAAAAACAGTGCTAGGCCATAACAACTGCACCACAGGTCTCAACATTCATCTCTGTGAGGTAAAAAAGCTGCCTTAAATTCTGTGCCATCCACATGTTCTTTCACAGGGGTGAAGGAGTTGATCACATTTCATTCCAGGAGGTGTTGGAGGCCAGATTGGATGGAGCTTGAAACAACAGGTCTCATGGAAGGTGTCCCTGTCCATGGCAGGGAAGGTGGAATGAATCAATATTCAAGGTCCCTTCCAACCCAAACCATGAACATGGGGCAACCCACAATGCAGAGCTGCACAAAGTGGCTTTAATGTCAATGCTCACACTGGATACCAAATCAAGGGCCCAGGTTTGCTAGGGAAACAACAGCACAGTGCTGCTCAAAACAATTTTCCACAGAAATTCTTAAAAATGCTTTTTTTCAAAGGCTTGTTACAGAAGAATATAGCATCTGCAACAGTGTGAGCTCTGCTGTGACACAGTCTGTTCCTTCTGCATTGCACCACAAGTCTCCCAGGTGGTGCAGAATTCCTTCCCTGACCAAGTACCAGGCTTCTTTAAACCCCAGACATTTCTGCTCCTTCTTTTGTTGTAGGTCTTGCAAGTGAAATAATCCAAAATTCTTTTGAGATATTTACCTATCCCTCAGGCATGGAAGTATTTCAAAGCAACCCCAGCATCTATATCAGTGAATTGCTGCTTGTTTTTGTAAATGAAAGCCATACAATATGATACAATGACCAATTATTATATTTAGTCTTTCCATTATAATTATGGATTGCTGGCTTAGCTCTTGACAAAAAAAAAAAAAATTTTTGCAAGTAGAAGTGACTGTAAATATTGATTAAAAAGCATACACCTTTGGGCATGCTTGTTTCCATTTATCACAATAATGATAGCATGGCTATTTGGGATAGAAATGTATAAAAAATATAATTAAAACATCAAGAACTAAAACTAGCCAAGAAAGGGAGTGCTTTGGGATGCAATAGGAGAGCTCACAAATTTGCAGTCCAGGGCATAGGCTAAGAGATGTTCAGGTGTGGGTTCAGGTATGGTGGATGATTTTACTGCAGGGGCTGAGCCAACTCCTGCTGCTCAGTCTCCACCCTACCCGCCCCACAGCTTTGTGCTCCCAGGAAATGAGAGTGTAGCAGCTCCCAGGAGACCACAGCTCACAAATTGGCATATGGAAATTAACAGCTCTCTTCATTGTGTGCCTGGGGATGGAGGCAGGGCTGTGTTGCCCATCAGAGGATCAGTACAGTTCACTCAAGTGCTTTCAAAACCAGTGCTAGAGCAGAGCTTTACAAGCCCTTATGTGCCAGATTTCCACTGACTTCACACCTTTAAAACAATGACCCTTGAGAACTACAGAGACCATCTCCAAGTGACCCATCAGGGCACAGGTTCAAGAGCCTGACTTGCTTTTGACAATTTTAGTCCATAGGTCTGTAATAAAAAAATGTTAAAAGTGATGATTACTTGCAGAACATTAAGAGGAATTTCTAGGCTCTACACAGCTTTTCCAAGAGAAAAGGATTCTCACTGCACCTTTAGATGTACTTAAGACCCAGCATCACCTTCTCACCCAAACCATGACATACTGGGGTCAAAGCTGCTCTCTGCTTCCTAAAGCATGAACTATGATCAGTAAAACGTCCATGTTGTTTTGATTAGCAATACAAGCATTTAGCCATGGCATAGCAAGTGCATTTTTTCAAGTTTTACAATATCTCAGAAGTGTATATATCTTAAAAATAAAGAACTTCACAGAAAACCAATAAAACCTGAAGCATTAAAAATTTTATACAAATAAAATGCTTAACATCTTCTAATAAAGTATAGCACAGAATTGTTTAGGTAGGAAGGGACATTAAAGACCATCTAGTCCCAGTGCCCTGCCATGGGCAGGGACACCTTCCCCTGGACAAGGTTGCTCAGGGCCCTGTCCAATTTGGCCTTGAACACTTCCAGGGATGGGGTAGCCACAGTTTTCTGGGAAACTTGTGCCAGGGCCACACCACCCTCACAGTCAATAATTTCCTCTTAACATCTATATAAATCTCTTCTCCTTTAGTTTTTAAACTGTTCCCCACTGTCCTATCACTATCCTCCTGTGTAAAAAGTCACTCTCTTTGTTATAACCCTCTTTTTAAGTACTGAAATGCCACAGTGGATAAATCTCTGTAGTTAACCACTTTCCTTAACCCTAATGATACCCCTTAGTCAAAATCTCTGCAAGATCAAGGTAAATGGTTTTCTTGTTTCTACTTTCTTGAAGCATTTTATTAGAACACTTCTAGAAAAATGCCTACATTTCTGAGATGGTTTAACCAATTGCAGTGATGTGTCTGTCCAGTTATGTCAATAGATGTTGTCTTGACATTAATGGAAGTAACTGGTCAACATCAGTGAATCTGACAAGTCACGGAACAAAAATGTACAGTCAGAAGAAATGCATTTTGAGCAGATGTACCTGGGAAGATAAATGAAGAAGTGGAGAGCTCAACTACACCCTGCACAAGTCCCAGCAGTCCCACAGCCTCAATGCCTGAGTTTTCCAATAATTTACTATGGAGCATTTTAAATCTTCTCACTTTCACAGATGACAGACCATGCAAATTGTCCATCCAGGGAAATATTGTGCTCACTGCTATCTCTACCAACAGGAGGAAGAGCTTATGGATGACTCAGTATGGTCATTGTGTTTGTTGATGTATTAAAACTCTGCCCAATTTTTTAACTGTAGGCATGGAGTTGTGCATGCAAAACAACAGCCACCCATAAATTGTCCATGCTAGTTCCCAGTCAAGCAGCTCATGGTTTGCTTATGTAAGGGATGAAGTCTCTAAAAACAGAGTAACCACATGCAAGGTATATTAGAATAAGAGACACTCTCCATGTGTTCAACATATCAACACGCTCTTCATCAACACCTCACAGAGTTCTTTCAGAGGACCCCTAAAACTCACAATTTGTTCTTTTGAAACACACAGGGTGAGAAGATAAAACAAGCCCTTTGCAACATCTGCTTGCTATAAATTAGCCTGGCCTTCCACTTCTCTGGACCAAATTCCAATTTTGTGTAAGGCAGACCAAGAACAGCTGGAGTAACAACCAGCAGATGCAAGAAAGAGGTTCACTGTATTTCAGCACATCACCAAGTCCTGCAGGCATCCTCTGGGCTGTACTCGGGGGAAATGGCATTTGTAACAGGGATATCCAGAGTAACCACTTATTTAGGGGATGGTGCTGTGTCAAAAGTCCTGGAGAGGCTGGAGTCATGCACAGATTGCCTCAGGTAGGCATTGCACTATAGATGTAGTAGAATTGAGAGAGAGATTTGCACCAAATACCGTGTCTCCACGCAAGAGGAGAGTTTTGAAGATAGATATGGGATTTCATTAAGAGTGTCTGATTCCTTTTGAGCACGAAATGAGGAGTTAAATGCCTTAATGCCTTCAGAATACCAGACTGATTGTTTTGTGCTGACTGTTGGAAATAGTGATTGCCAGGCAAAAAAAACAGGCCTTTTAAACAAATCTCAGTGAAGAAGTTCAGATCCCAAGCTTATGCTCCAGAGTAACTTGGGTAGTTTTGCAAAACCTTATTTCAAAAAACATTTTACAGGCAGCAACCTGTTAAAAAAAAAAAAAAAAAGGCTGGTAGCACAGAGCATACTTATTTTTCTGCCATATATTTATAACATTTTGGAGGCTGACTGGAAGAACTAAACTGAGGATATATAATAACAGTCTTTACACAAATAAGAGTTCAAACAAAACAGATTCGTAGAAGGTCATGGTCTTCAGAAAATGGTGAACACTTTCCTCTGTAGAGGAAAGCAAGGTCCTCAAAGGTGTCACAAACTGGACAATGAAGTAATCATTCACCTGTGAAATTCTAGGCTATTATCTCCAATCATACCTTCAAGGATTAGATGCTGATAATTCATAGTCATGGAAATGAAATGCTCCAGTATGAGACATAAATGAGGGAGATGAATTATAGACTTCCCTGATAATGGAAAAATGAGCAGCATGTTGATCATACACACTGAAATTACAAACTTGGTCAGCCTCACTGTAATGTAGAACATGTAGCAGGACATAATAAACTGCAGTGCTCCTAAACTCTGCTGTCATATCCCTATGGAAACTGGGACTGGTGAACAGAACACTGCCCTTGCCCTTAGAAGACCTGACTTTGGCTCCTGCCACTGGGTAACTCTGGACAAGTTGCTTGCATACTTTGTTTTGTCTGTCAGGAAGAGTGGGCAAAGGAGAAATTATGACAGATTTGTGTCCCACTCTTGCACAGGGCTGGCATCTAAATCTCTTGTGATGTGTACTTGCTGTTTTGTAAAAGGCAATATATCCCCTTTTAGTGGAGTCATGAGGCTGAGACAGCTCCTCCCCACATGCACAGAGCCAGTTTTGAACAGGCAGAGACCACAGTCCCTGCACACTTAAAATCACAGCCTTCCAGCCATCACTGACCAGCTCCCTTCCATCAGCCAGGATTCACTTTGTGTCTATTGGTGCCTCCTAAAACATGAAGGTTTGATCAAAGCAGCACATATTCATCAAAGTCCCTCATGTGAGGAACACACTCTTTGAGTAGTGCTGCCTAAGCAGGGATTAACAATTGTGCTGCTGTGCACATCTGAACATCAGTAATAAATATGGAAAATACACATTTCCATGTGGGCTCTGAGACCTCCCCAGGATAATTCCAACAGCAGTGGGAGTCACAGCAGATCTTCTAAATTTTGTTGTATTTTATATGAAACTTTCCCTTTGTGTTTTGTGTAAATCCTCATGACCTGAGCTCAGAGCTGAGAGCCAGAAAGTGTGAAAGAAGCAGCTGAAGTGCAGTGTGGGAAAAGATGGGCAATGCTATCAGCCATGCATGGGCAGGGGAGACAGATGTGAGAAGAGAAAAGCCTGGGCATCAATCAGAGGGAGATTGCACGTGGGTCAACCTGTCCATTAATGGACAGGAAATAAGACATATAGATAGTAAGATGTTTGTTATGTCTGTTCATACTGAAATACTCAGTGGAAAAAAGTTTATCTCATAAAGTAAAAGATAACATACAGTGGTCTGAAAGATGCAATCAAAAAAGGAGAACAAAGCTTAGGAAAAACAGACAGAAAGGAAATCTAAATAAAGCTGCTTAAACTGTTACCTAACTGAAAGCAATTAGGAAGCTCTTTGAAGTCCTTGGAGGACTCAAAAGTTCAGAAGAGTTCTAATAAGGGAGCTTGGATTTAGAACCTTTGCTGGAAAAACTAAAATTAACAGCCTCTTCCTCTCTTAAGAAATTAGCTCCTCCAAAGATCCAGTTGGCAAACAATATCTCTTGACAGCCAGGTACCTGTGCAGTACATATACAGTACAGCAAAACCAGATCACATTTGAATTTACACTGCAGGACAATGGATTTTATTTTTTTTAAGATTTACTTCTTCATTGATTTCTCAGATATGCCCAGATACAATTTTGGTCACTTCATCAATAATATTATAAGAAAGAAGTGAAAGGAATACAGGGAGGAAGGGTAGTTGAGCAACACCTTCTCCTCTGATGTCTCCTCTGCTGCCAAAACCTTCCTTGGGAAAAATACAGGAATTCAAATGACGGGAATTATTCCTATTTATTCTTGGCCTGCTTATGATCCTTTACATTCAAAAGCACAAAGCAAGGCACAGAAATCATACCAGTGCTGATGCCTAAACTACTCCTCTCAACCACTGCTAATCAGTTCATTGATTCACTCTCATGCTACATGACAAATTCAGCCTGACAGTCCACAATGGGAGAAAGCCTTTTAGTTAACCAGCTTTGACAGCGGGATGAGAAGCCTCGTAGCAATGTTGGCCAACCATTGAGTTGTTGCCACTTTAAAGTATTCCCTCTGGGAAATTTCAATTACCCCTTTCCTCAATGATTTTCTTTTCAGAGCAGTCTTTAAGACTTTAGAAATAGTTATAAATAGGGGAAAGTGTAAACGACAATCTTCTGGAAAATACAGGACAGAGGAAAAGTCCTGTCCCAAATCCTTTCTAACTTGCTTCTGAGAGCTCCAAGGTGAGGTTACAGTCTCAGGGCTGGAAGGTGCCCAAGTGCAGCCCCATCTCACATGGAAGCCTGATTCTCTTCATCAGAAACATTTTGATTGCTCAGATTAAGGCAGACACCAATATGAGGGCCAAAGCTGAGAAGTTTGCTAAAGATTTCAAATTCACAGAAGTTTTCCTCATGTTCAGTTTGTGTGTATGCAAATGAAATGCCAAAAGTTTCAATCCATTTATGAAGCTCCCTAGAGATATCTGACAGTCTGGGAATGGCTCTTGTCTAGGGAATGTGGGCCACAAAGACCCAGACTGGCTGTGTCTCTAAAACACTCATGGGTGCTTGCCATAAAAATGTGCAACACGTTCACTTTGTGCCATAGTCACATCAGGGAGAGCCCAGTAGACATCCTGGGAACACCTGCAGGGACACTGTCCTCTCACCACAGCTGCAAAGGGCTCCACTCATCCTTCCATCACTTGCTTTCACTCCCTGGGCTGTAAAACTCTGGCCCCTGGCAATGTCAAGAGCTGCCAAACTCTGGTAGATATTGGTGACCTTCACCTGTCCACCCTTTGCAATCCAAGCTGCTCCCTCTCCCTTGTAGAGGAGATCAGGGCAGGTTAAGTTACAATTTCCAGGATACAACTAGGTCTTCTCCTCCAGATGTGCCAGACTATCTCTCTGCTCTGAAACTTTACTTTACTTCAGACCTTTTCCTACATGATTTTTTTAAGGTGGCTGGAAAGCAATCTTGATCTCATGGTTGAGCTGCTGGCTCCCTCAGAGCTCAGAAACCAGATAATTCATTTTCCCTACAGATATGTGACCTAATCCATGGATACGGGATGACCAGTTACAGAAAATTGCATTTGACAAGTGTCAGGAGTGGCTCATGTCATATCCCCAGCTCCAGCACCTGAAAGAGCAACTGTGACTCCCTTGGAATGGCAGACAGGTAAGTTTATAAAGGTGTGTTGCAGACTGCTTTGTCCCAGACTCCTTATCCAACTCCTAAAGCAAGGTCAGGGGCAAGCCAGTGTCTCTGCACTGGTTGCATTAGGGAAACTAGGG
Source organism: Notiomystis cincta (assembly GCA_013398075.1). Classification (NCBI taxonomy): domain Eukaryota; kingdom Metazoa; phylum Chordata; class Aves; order Passeriformes; family Notiomystidae; genus Notiomystis; species Notiomystis cincta. The sequence continues at coordinate 8,885 of VZRX01019324.1, read as the reverse complement.
CTTTCATAGTTTGTTCCACAGGAATTTCTAGGTTAGGGTTACATTTGGGGTTAGTATTGGGTCAGGATCTATGTGAGCTTGCTGGTTGGACAGGCTGAGCTAAAGTTTCTTTGGCTACCAGTGAACCCTACAGCCACATGTCTGTCCCCTGAGCTTCCAAACAAAGGTATATTCACCATAAGGAGGAGGAAAAATATTATAACCCCTCCATGAATGCACAATCTGGTTGTACACAGCCAGATCACACATCCTCAGATTGCCAGGGCTTCAAAGAGATGAGCACCAAGGTGTTCAGAGGACATGGCAAGGCAGAGACAGGGATGAAGGACAGGCAGGCTCCTGAAAACCTGATGGTGATAGTGCTCCATGATGGTACATCACCTGATGGTGATGGGAATGGGAAGGTGGAGGCTGGACCAGCTTCAACCTTCCCATCACTGTCAGGAGGGAGATGTGAGCGGAGGGCAGTTCTGAAAGAGGGTGAGCAGGGAGCATCTGCACTCTGTCTACAGCTCTAATTAGCTGATTCATATGTAAGAATATACTAAGGGTTCATACACATATAATTAATGTTAAATTAAGCAGATATTTGTCTATCCATATGCAGAAAGGGGGAATAAAGGCTCATAACAGACATAATTGCTATGGAGGAAGAATGACTAAATGCACACAGAATTTGTGCAGCTCGTAATTAATTAAATTCCCACTAAGACTTGCAGGAGGCTTTTCTTCTGCTTAATGGCACATTTATAAGCATTTTTTTATTTATGGCATTGCCCTGTATCAGATTGGATGGGAAATTTCCAAAGAGTAAAGGAGAAATACATGACACCCAATATGTAGATTAGGAAAAATTGGTTCCTCTAAGGCATTTGAGCTCATTTTCTAGTCATGTGGATTGGCTAAAACAAATTACCTGCAAAAGAAACACGTTTTCCAACTCAGAATGGGTAAATACCAAATAACCACTCAGAAAACACATGAGGACTCACTGGGTGAAGCAAACAGTGAAGTCTACCTAAGGGTAAAGCTCAAAAATTTCCAGAAAAAAGTTTCTGGATTATAGGGCACAGAAAAATCTATTAATATGTATTCTAGGCACACAATTTTATTTTTTTTTTAAATTTAAATAGGATTTTTTCCTTATTTTGTTCAGACATTTTCATACAATTCACACAAATAAAAAACCACTGAAAGCCTTTACCTCTTCTGTTGCCTCACACCAACATTTGTGGTTATCTGGCAGCTTCCACAGGCTTTAGGCTTTACAGACTTCAGACACTTCACAGACTTAAAAGCCAAAGGTTAAATCATGACCAGAGCTATGCAAAAAACTCCTTTCTCCCCACTCACCTGGTACAGTACACCAGAGCTGGGAAATTATGAGGACAAACCCCCCTGATTTTATAAAGCTTTACACCTACAAAGTTTGAAATACAGACCCAGGTTGTGCACGGTGTCATTGCCACACAGCAAAGGGGTGTTAGAGAAGAGCTTGAGGCCCACAGTGAGCCATCAGCATGAGGCAAATACCCAGAAAGTACTAGAAACTATTTATGTTAGTGCCAACCTGTGGAAAATGAGAAAGCAAACAATCACACTCGTCTCAAATTCAGTCTGCATAAATCCCTTTACCCTTAAGAGATTAAAAAGTCAGTGCCCAAAGGTCACTGGCTTAATAGGTTGCTGTAATGTAATTGATACTGTCAGCCCCAGACAGACAAAAATCACAGGTCAGATCCCCAAAACATAAAAAAGGATTTAGTATCACAAGATTAGGCTTTAATATAATTGAAGGCTTAATTTTAGCCCTCCAGCTTTTAATCTTTTGAAAATAACATTTCCAAGCTCTTTTCCCTGGCACTATGAAGGTTAAAATTTTCTTTCCCTTAAAAATAGAGAAGTATTTCTGTCATTCCAGCTGTAATTACAGAGAAATTACAGCTATCCTATAAGAGTATGGTTAATTACTAGGGTAATTATTGTCAACCAGCATCAAACTAGACTAACCTGACAAAAGCCTCATAGCACTGTTGTCAGAATTTAAAAAAAAAAATCACAACAAAAACAAACCACTGTCAGGACACTAATGATAAAATCCCTGGAGCTGACAATGCTGGCACAGAGCACAAGCAACCAAATGCATTCAAATGAAAGTTTGTGCAGAGTGTCACTGGGTATGTAACATGCAGAAAACATGTTTCTTACAAGCACACAGGACTGATTTCTTATTGATGCTTATGCACCAAGAACAGCAGCAGATGGGCAGTAGTGTTAATTTTTCATCATTCTCCTCATAGATTTCTGAGGGTCCAAGGAAGGAGAATAAGTGCAGCAGCCCCATAAAGCCAGATTTTCCCTCATTCCTTTTTGTAGCACAATAAACAAAATGGTTGAAATGATGAGATTTTGCCACATGTACTTAGGAGAAAAAAATTTTATGTAAAGTTAAATATAGTAAGAGAAATTAACAGAAGTGTTTCCCTCCTTGAAATGACAGAGCATTCATGCTATTGAGTTTAAAATGGCATAGTACCATGGTGAGTAGCTTCCTCCAATAGTAATATTTATAGTCCTCTGCAGCTCACATAGTGGTACCCAAGACACCTCATCTGTGTGAGAATTAGCCTGCCTGGGGACAGGGTCTGCAGACACATTCTGGAGTCTCTGTCATTTGGGATGCTAAGAGTCCTTGGACATACTCAGTTTCTCAACAGGATGTCCAAATTGTTGACCCTCATGAGCACATGCACCTGATGAGCCCAGCAGGCTGCTGGATCTCTGCCTTCCAAAGCTGCTCATTTGTGATCCATTTCTGCACTAATTCAGCTATACTAAAATTACACACATCTTTAAAAATAATAATGTTATCTACTGCTGGGCTGATGATCAAGAAGCAACATTAAAGCCTCTGTACATTGACAAAAAGCCACATAGCAGAGTTACAGAAGTGGCAATTTTTAGTGACTAATGGAAGCTTTCAGGGTCTTAATGATTCCACTTGCCAGACACACAGACACACAAGGGAAGGTTGGACCACCCAGAAAGACAGTGACTGCTGATCCTGTTGGGAATAGGGACAAGAGAATTTGGAAATCTCTGAGATCTAGATGCTAAGTGCAGCTCCTCCACATATTTCTGCAGGGCTTCTCCTTCCCTAAAATAGCCCAGAAATTAATGACCTGGTTAATGCCTAATCATTACCTAATTTAATTTCTTTCAAAGATACTTAATTTTATCCTTTCCCCAGCTTTCTCCTAAGCAGTGCTTCCTCACTATGCTATCTGGAGAGGTGACTCCAACTTTCAACCCAAGTGCCAAAGCACTAACATGGCATTATGTTCTTTTGAAGCAGCAAATCAATAACTAATGGGAGCTAATAATGAACTCCAATCTCTCATCAGCATAGAAATTAAGCAAGTTTGTTATAGCACAGACATGGAGCCCTATGTGATGAGTCCACCTGTATCTCGTGCATGGTCCCAGCTCAGTTACTGGGGACCCAGATGCCCTAGTGGGGTTGAAACATTGAACTTCTGCCTCATTTTAGCAGTGAGAAGGGTAGGAAAGTGCTGCTATTCTCCATGAATTCCATTTAAAGACTATTCCTGTCCCACTGTTGTGATGTAACACCTAACCAAGAAGTTTTCGGGGAGGTGTATGATTGGACTCCAAAAGAAATCCTTCTGAGAGAAGGATTTGGCTGCATAAGCTTGAAGAAAACATAAAGACAAGCATGGTGATATAAAGAAACAAAGTAAATTAGGAAAAAGAAGAACAAGTAGAGAGAAAGATGAAGAGATGCCTAATTTAGACAGGAAGGAAACCAAAGGCTTTTTCACAACACCCAAGGATGGTTCTGGATACATTTCTCCATGTTGAGTATTTCAGTCTGTCACCCCCAAGCCTCTTTCACAAGCCATATTAGACATGAAAGCTTTTCCCCTCTAAAAATGCTAGTCACCTCTTCAGGGAAAAATGTTTTGAATGTCAAAAGAGAGTACTATAAAAACTCCAGTTGAAACTGCCACCATTTCCCTTTTAATATCAGTCATTAAAAACATCTGCATCAAGAATTAGGGGGAATTTTCATGTTCTATGCAATTTTGAAGATTCAGGTGACCATTCCACGGGATGTAATAAATCTTCTGTGTCTGTGAGCAGTTGATATGGTTTATTTTAATGGCCACAGCTAAAGATTTCATGGGATCAGGCCACAACCAAATCTCTTTATAATAATTCTTTAGGCTACTGCATAATTTATAGCCCTTATGCACTTTTCATGATCTAATTTACCTTCCTCTTAAAATATTTTGTAAAACCAGTGTTCCATTTATAATGATATATATCCCATTATAAAATATACTCACTACTTTGTTACCAGAATAGCATTTTATGTGTGTAAACCAAGGGGCATTAGCATATGCCAGAATTGCTCTCCCAACTCAGTGATATACAGCACATAATGGAATTATGAGCAATTTGGTTCACACTGTCAAAAATATAAATGCAGTGAGATTTTAATAACAGGCCTGCAAATAATGTTTCATAAGAAAAGCATATTTTTGTAAATGAGGTTCCCAAAAATAAGAGTGAAATCTAGATGTGAGGTGTTAGAGGGCAAAGGAAGGGGTGGAATTTGCTACAGGAATTGTGATCCTATGCTCATCATACATAACTACCCAGAGGGAGAGAGAGGAGGGCAAACTCACTGGCTTCACCATCAGGATTGTCTAAGACATAAGGGAATGAAAAGGCCAAAAGGCTGTGGGAAAAAGCTGCAATTTTTGAACCATAATGTCATTATGTTTGAAAAACACCTCCAAGACCATCAAGTCCTTCGAGGTTGAAGGAAGATTCATCAAAAGTAATTGTAGTAACAAACCCAATGTTTTGGACTCTGTTTAACTAAAATGTCAGAAAGAGTTTCTCTCTAAAGTTGTCAGCAAGGGAACTCTCTGGGCTCCTTCAATTCAATTTCTTTCTACCCATCTCAATGGTATTTAACCATACTCAACTTAAATAGGATTTTCTTGGCCTTGACACTAAATAAGTTTTTCTACCCAAACCATACTTTGTTCTAAGGGCATAATGATAGTTCAAGAGACACTACAGCACATATTTTCTACACCATACCTGTCTTTCCCTAAAGAAAACCTCTCATTCACTTAAGCGTATAATATATTTTCCTTGTGGGAAAAGTTGTGAAATGTAATTTTTTGATGTAACTGCAATATGTAAAATATTACACCACTTGTCAAGCTACAAGTCATTAAACTTGTTGAGCAGAGGGTTGAACAGCATTTCCATTTGCAAGGTTCAGTATATTTACATGTACATATGGTGGCTGCCTTGCTGGAGATATTTGTGATATTGCAGATTTCATTTTTATCAGGGTATATTCCAAATCTTGTTTGTTTCCTGAAAATACCTGTACAAATCAGGCACTGCAGAATTAGGCTATATTTACTCCCAGATATCCAAACTCTGAGCTGTATTATCTTAAATAATAATGGAAACTAAGTATCAGCGAGAGCAACTTATAAAGTTGTTATTTCCCTGTCTTTATTTCTTCATTTACTTGTGCTTCACTACGTCAACATTACCTAGCACCTGGCAAAAACACAGCTATATATTCAAAGATTTTCACATGCCTCACATATCAGTGACTGACTATAGTAATGTTGTTACTTAATATTTAACATAGCATCAAAGAACCTGTACACTTATTCCCTTATTGTGTATCATGAAACTGAAATAAAGGAAATTTTACTGGGTTTCCAATAACTTTCCTATAATTGAATGTTTGGGGCAGAGTCCAGAATAGAATCCAAATTGCTTCATTTGCAATGTTAGGATCTGAAAAAGGCCCATGTTTTATCTCAGAGCAGTTCTCTTGGCAATTCCTAATGTCTCACAGGAGTACATGGTGCTTTTACCTATTTCAGAGCCAGCAAGAGGAAGGTTTCAGTTTTAAGGGAACAGAATGGGACCATATTTATTTCCTCCCCACAGGTATGTGCACGTGCTCTGAGAGCAGGAAGATGCAGCTCTGTGATTCCCTTCCCTCTTAGGCTCTCTGAAAAGCCAAGCTCATTCCAATTTACAGGAGCTTGCACCAATTCAATAACCCATTCAGACCCATGACAGTGACTATTATCTGCACAACAGCTGCTTTGATAAAACCAAAAGGCTGTACAACAGTAATCCAAGGATACATGCTCTGCTAAGTTAGATTTTAGCTCCCATAGTCCAGGGACCAAAGGCATTTCCCAAAGTCATCTAATACAGAGAAACACAGACCCCACCTGCAGCTGCTCCACCAATTAAAGACCAAGTCCTGTAAAAGACATAGCATTTAGCATGTGCTTTTCTGCTTGTTATGGGAAAAAAATTGGTTTACACCTACATTTAAAATGCATCTCAGTTTCTGGAGGGTTACTGAGCACAAGACTGCATATTGCATTTGGCAGTGATAAAATCAAACTGTCATTGCTACTGCAGACTGAACACAGCTCGTATATATCTTACATTTTAAGCCCATTTTATCAAAACTGTGGCACAAATAAAGATGAATAGTATCTCTTTCTAAGCCAGTATAAACCCACCCCTCAATCTAAGAGAAACCACACAATACTTATCACCATTTCACAGGATCCTGTTTAAGCTTATAAATTATTTCCAGATTTCATACAAGATTTTTGTTAAATCCTTTTGACAAAACTTGCTGGTTTTACCTCTCACTATTAGTTTAAGATTTGTACTGGTTCTTAACCAGGAAGTTGCCTGTAACAGACAGATCTGCTGTCTGTGTGCTCAGGCTTGGGAGCACCTCTCAAATTTTGTACAGAGCCAAGAGCTCAATTTCCTGGGCAGCAGCACTGAAAATTACTAAAGGCTTAAGTCCACCATCATATCAAACATTTAAAAATATAAAATCTTTTTATTATATACTCTTAAAAAAAAATTCAATCTGTTTAAATAAATAAATCTCAGTAGACAACACATGCAGTGTAAAGGGATAACAGATCTTAGGTCACACTGCTTGACTCAGGTCCCCAACCTAGGCAAACTGCTGATGCTCCTTTAACATGCAAGGTCTAGAGGTGAGGGAAAGCCTTATATTCATTACTGGTTTTGCTGATTTTGTACCCAGGTAGATTTTTTTATTATTTCCTTGGCTTTTCAGCAATGCTGTTAAGCAGGATAAAAAATCTAAAGACCTAGACAAGGAGAGAGAGAGANTCTAAAGACCTAGACAAGGAGAGAGAGAGAGAGAGAGAGAGAGAGAGAAAGAGAAAGAGATTTGAATGCCACTGGTATGACATTCCCCCTTGGGCCAATATCCATGAACTATATGACTTCTACTCATGCCTAGTTTTAAAGGCTTAAAGGACACTGTGCAAGGGTCTTCTGAATATTTTCCAAAACAGGATGAGTGTGAGAAAACCATAGTGTGGGAAGCTGAATGGCTGGCTTCATCCTTGTGACCCTCTAGGCCACACTTCCATTTGGTGCATGGATAAGAGGTACCTAAATCTTCAGAAAACTTTCATATGTCTGAACCACCCTCAAAATCAGAGGGAGCTAACAATTAGTTTTGCAACTCTCACATGTGCACTTGGTTGTAGCCTGGGCTCTCCTGTGGAGCAGAAATCTTCAAGGGATGGCCATAGAATCATTGATTCTGTGATGATTCTATAATCCGGAATTCTATAGATGACCTCATAGACCATCTTGTTCCAACCTCCTGCCGTGGGCAGGGGCACCTTCCACAATCCCAGGCTGCTCCAAACCCCATCCAACCTGGCCTTGGACACTTCCAAGGATGAGGCAGCCACAGCTTCTCTGGGCAACCTGTGCCAGGGCCTCACCACCCTCACAGGGAAGGATTTCTTCCTAGCATGAATCTAATCCTGCCCTCTGTCTATTTGAAGCCATTCCCCCTGGTCCTGCCACTCCAGGCCCTTGTCTGAAGTCCCTCTCCTGCTCTCCTTTAGGCCTTTGAGGCACTGGAAGACTGCAATATAATGAAGACCAAAAGAAAGTGCAGATGAAAATAGCCCAGGTGTCCACCTCTGCTGGGATTAGGAGAGCTTTAAGACCTGCCCCCACAGAACTGCATCATGTTTCCAGTGCCTTTGAAAACAGGAAAATCCCAGTCTTGGTCTTGTACAGATTCTGCTGACCAGCCCAGAGCTGCTGCCCCTTGCCACCAGCTGAGATGAAACTTTCCTCATTCCTGGCCACTCTTCAGACTGTTCCTCAACTTTTCAGAAAGGTAGCTGAAACTGTTTGGAAATGTTATATTTACCTGTAACAAACTGTTTATCCATATCTGAGTGATAGTCCTAAGCCAGTTTATATTGAATTTTAGTAACAGCAAAGTCTTGGTGCACGTCTTTTTCACAACAGCTCAATGCTAACAGGAGAGCACTCATATGGATGTGGGGGTTTAGATAAGTCCCTGCCTTTTACCCAGGCCTCTGGCAGGAGACAGTAGCTTTATTGAGGTGTCCAGCACCACAAAACCTACTTTTGTTCACAAGTTCTTTAATAATGGCTGATTGGGTCTATTATAGAATGAATTATTTATTCAATAGACATAAAACTAACAGACAGAAGACTAAAACAAACTACCTACTACACAGGAATGAGGATAAAAAGAAACTACTTGTAGGAGCATACAGCACAGGGTTAAAGGTACCATTAATTTTACAGATAGCAAAGAAATAATATGACTTAGGATTCAATGTATCTTACCATCCAAATGCTGATGGGGCACACATCGAGATCCTTTCCTTCAACTCCCAGGAAAGGAACCACGGGATCTGTGTTCAGACTCTGTGGAGAAGTCCCACTACACATTCAGGGTGTGAGTGTAG
>VZRX01019321.1:0-24911 GCA_013398075.1 Notiomystis cincta | reverse complement strand
TACAGTTATAAGGAAACCTTATGAGAGTATTACAAGAGCAGCTGCAACAGAAATCACCCCCCAAGCCACAGTGGTGGTTACTATTCATATGCTATAGCATTTAGCTGCTCTGCTTTATTTTAACAGCCATTTACTTGGGGCAGAACAGGTGAAGAGCCAAGTGAGACCCGCAGCATCAGAGCTAATTCTAAACACAGGTGGTGGGCACGACAGAGAGAGCAGGAAGCCAACAGGAGAATCACTGCTGACACATAGGACAGAGAAGATTGATGGCTTCCCTCTCTAGTTTTCCCCACTGTGTAGGCATGCAGGGGGTGGGGGAAAGGGACGGAGAAGCTGCTGTGCTGGCGACATAACACACTACAAGCCTCCACAGCACCAGCGCTGATTAATGAGACTGGAACGACTCAGGAAGCAGCAAAGGATCATTCGCAGACTTTGCTCTTCTTGTTATAATTTTATTCGTGGCCCAGCTGCTCCCAAACTGAAGCAAGTTCAAATTTGCCAGAGGAAAAGAAAATGTGGAAGTCAAAGGGAAGAAAGAGCAGCCTAAGCAAACACAGGCATGCATAAAACACAAAAATTGGAAAATCTGAAATTTCAAACATGAAGGTCCTCTCAACAGGGATCAAAAAGGGAAGAAAAATAAAACCAAACCAACACAACCAAAAACTTGCTCCAACCTCAGAGACAAAAGAAATTCTTTGGCTGACAAAAGTCACCAACTACTGCATCTTTTGCATCTGTCTACAATTTTTTTATTTCCCTTATTAATACTTCGCAACTTCAAAGCTCTGGTTGCTAAAGAAAATGCTCATCTGTTAACACTGGCTTAGCAAAACCTGTCTTGAGACAGTTACTAAGCAGCAAAATGAAGGAAAGCCAGACAAGCCAGATTTTACGAGCTAAAGCATAGATTTTAAAGCCTAATTGGGACAATTTAAGTATTAATGTTGTTAGAGAAAAAAAATATTAAGGAAAAGGGAAACTTAGGAGCAGTGTATGTACTACATACTTTGCTTTGGTTATTGTTTTTAATGCAATGACTTCTCTGCAAACTTGCTGTAGAAACTTTTAAATATGTTTATTTTGATCCGATAATTCAATATGGCAAATTCTTCTGGTACAAATGCTATTTCAACATGCTTAATTCTTAAAATGAGAGACTAAAGATCTAACATTAAATTAGAAAGAAACATATTTATACCAGAGCAAGTTTTCAAATACATAGCTTCTGAGAAAAGATTAACCCATTGCCCAGAAACTGAACTAAATTAAGATTTAAACAGCACTGCCTAGTATCTCTTTCTTGAACGTCAAATGCACTCATATTTAAACTTCAGTAGGACTTTAATATTTATATTTTAAATGAGAAACACATTGAAAGGAGGAACAATTTACAGCACATACTAACCCCACCCTGTAAATTTAACTCTGCCCTCTAGGGCTAGCAAAAGAACTCCGTGTAACTGCGGCTGGGTTAGGCTGCCCTCTCATGCTGCCTCGTTACAGATGACTCAGCAAATGGCTCCTTTCATGTGGCTTGCTGCATCCCGCAAATGCATCCTCTCATTTGCTTTATGAGCCCCACGTGCCACTCCGGGTGCTAATGACAGCTGCACTGACAGACCCGAGGATTATCTACAGCAGGCTGCCATGGTTCCTGCAGCCACACACCACAGGGCTCCTCTAGACCTGAGGCAGCCACGGACCCTTCTCTCGCGTGTGAGTGGAACAGGGGATACAACCTCTGGTTAGAGACCTGGAGGCTGCCAGCAGCCTCCTGGCTCCGAAGACCTGGCTCCAGCTCTCTGCAGAGGCCTAGGACAAGAACCTGTGCTAACATTTGTGCACAGATGCTGAAGGAACCAAGCATTGGGTCTGCATGGAGCCAACAGTGGCTACCGATCTCACTCTAATAAACCACAATGTCTTCCTTAGCAAGGACACAGTCTGATAGTCTTTATGTTTTGTGTTGTGCTCCTTTACAGTTCTCCACATCAATCTGAAGGACAGCATGTTAGAGCTCCTGTTCAAAGCTAAACCATAACCCAGCTACAGAGCAAGTCCAATGCACATTGAAATGTGCCTTCTGCACCTCCTCGGTTTCAAAGGTGTGCACAGAACTGCAGTAATGGCCTCAGATGCTGCCTGCTGCAGCCTTAACCCTGATTTACGATTCTCAAACCATTTACTTGCCATTTTAAAGCTGGCGCAATAAAGTTTCTCCAGTCAAACTATCTAACCGTAGACATTTACTGCAGGTCTTATCAGTCCATTTAACTCAGGGTGGGTGAAAGGCTAAAGGAATTTATAACGATATTTTTTAACAATTACCACATAAGGAAGGTGATTACTGCCTCACTGACAGGAAGCTGCAGCAGGAGCTAAGCCTGGTGAACTATCAGCAGGAACATTCTGGCCAAATAGGCACGGCAGGAAGGTAAAGTCAGATCAGTACATGCTGCTTCCAAAACCATCAGATGATGTGCTCAATGTTCAAAAGCTGAAAATTTGACAGTTCCAGTACTGCAGACATTGCTTGGAAGAGGTGTCACCAGGGAAAAGGAGAGGGAGAAGCAAGACAACCTTTGTTATACTGTGGAGAACACCCCCAAGATACAAATCCATATAATAACTAGTTTACTGTTCATTGAACAATGTGGCCAAACCAGCAACAATTAAAGTTTTCATGCACAGGTGCCCCTGGAAGCAGCTCTCCAAAGCACCCATCAGGTCTGGCTTCCTTCTGACGCAGCTGCAGCGCCACACAGCACACTGGCATGGAAGCACTGGGCCAGGCAGCTCCCAGAGAGCCTCCAGATCCACTCTGGGACCTCACCTAAACAACTTTACTCTGGATCAGTCAGCTAAACTTCAATTCCTAGAAAAATACAGGAACAAATAATGAACTTTGAAGAAGTGACAGAAATAACAGCAGACAGCAGTATTTCTCAAGAACTAGTGCCTCTCTGATAGCCTCCTGTAGCACAAGAGATGCTAGAATGGAGAAGCAGTACTAAAGCTTCTATCCTGATTTTCATTAAATTCCAATACTATCTCAGTTTCCAACAAGGTAGAGAAATAGCACCTCAAATACAATATTATATGCTGGGGGTGAAACTGGACAGAAAAAAATTCCTGAAAACAGCACTTATTGATGGCTTACAGTGGTTGGGGAAAGATATATCAAATATAGTTTTGGAGGGTTTTGTCCTGGGTCCAGTATTATTTGATATTTTTGTATTGTTAGTAATCTGTATGATAAAAGAGTATTCATTAAATCTGCAGACAAAACAAAGTTGGAAGGATGGTAAGGGCTTAAAATAATCTTGACAAAGCAAAGAAATGGCCTGAAAATCTGGAATGCTATTTACCAGGCAAAAGTACACAGGTTTATACAGAAAAGTCTACTCAATCATACAAACACAGGAAGGAGAACAGCTGTCCAGGCAACAACTACAGAACAGGGTCTGGGGTTTGTAATATTTTAAAAGGTGAGTATGAATCAATATCATGCAGCTGCAAAACTACACAAAAAATTGCACGGGGATATATGAATAGGATGAAAATCCAGGAGATAGAAAACAATTTGCTCATCTTACTCAGGATCAAGATGGTCTCAAGATGCAGAAGTTGGATAGTGTTAGGTCCTATATTTCAAAAGACTGGTAGAAAAAGGCCATTGAAGTTCAACCAAGCCCAATGAGTGACCTGAAATAAAAAGACTACAGAGGAAAGCCTGAAGTGTTTTTAGTCCAGTGCAAGAAAGACTGTGAAAGTAAAAGGTCTTAAACAATGAGCTTAAGATGAAGTAAAAAGGATTCAGATCGGATGTAAAGAAAAGTTTCCAAGAGTAAGAAAAAGAAAGCAAAAGAAAGCATCTCAGAAGAGTGCTTAGAGAGGTTCTTTATCGAAATATATATATTTGGGCCAAGGGAAAAGCCAGATCACCTCAAACAGGATATGTTCTAGTCCTCTGGCTGCATAATCTTACACAGGTATGATTAAAGTCAAAGTGAGATGACCAAAGAAGATGGAAAATGAGTCAGAATCCTATTTAGATAGATTAGATCTCATGGCATTTCAAGATTCAAGTCCTTCTAACTGCATTCAACAAAAATGTAAGAATTGAGGCCTTTTCACTGGTAGCAGCTGAACACTGACAAGCTTTGAAAAACCATTCCATGTTGTTGAAAGATGGGAAATACAAGTTAACATTTAACATTTGTAAATTGGTACGTGCCCACATTAGAAAAGTATGTTGCTCAACAGAATAAATGTGATAGCAGCAAGTGAAGAATTAGCACTTACTTTGCTACAAGTGGAATTGTCAAAATGCAGTGTAATATATTTCTAAATTATAAATATAGATTATTTGACATATGAAAGGTTGATGTGATTTTAATATATTGCACTATTCTAAGTACCAAAACCTTCACAATCTTGAAGCAAAACAAAACAGAAGGTTAAAGAATGCCTCCACAACTAAATACTTCCCTCAAAGAGAAATTAGAGAAGTTTCATGTTTTTGATCACAGTAGTATCCAAATCTCTTAAAACTATCTGATCGCTCTTGCTCTTTCTCTGACCTCTAGCTGAAAAGAGATCTTATTGTATTTTTTCATATATTTTCTTCAAGTGAGGAGTCAGCTTGCTACTAAGATTGCCCTATGGAATATAAACAAAGAATATCAACTTACATCTAGAGGGATGTTTTTTAAAAAATACTTTTTGTTTGGAATTACTATGTTTCTTCAGAATATTGTCCTAGAAACTCAAAGAGTAGCTCATTTCCTCTCCATTATTTTATTTGGCAATTTCCTGTAGCAAGGAAAAGTTGGCTTTGTTTCACATGGGGCCAAAATTAACACAGCTGTTCAAAAACTTTTACCTTGTGGTCACAGCATGAAACTCGTCTCAGGTGAATAGGAAAGTTTTAAAACCACCTGATGGATGTTGAGAGACCTTAGAATGTGGAAATCTCAGTAAATTCCCTAATGATGCACACATGCACAAAGAAAAATGCTACAGCTGGTCCTCGTCTATGCTGGAGAGAATTCTATGAATTTAAATATTTTAGACACAATCATCATGTTTCTATCAGGGACTTCTAGAGAATTAAAAAAACTTTTTCTGGAGCTAGACAATACTCACAGATTACATTTAAACTGTTGTTATCAGTGAAGGCTGGTCCTGAAATCACCAGGCTGGGCTGTTTCCACAGAAAGGACCACCAACAGATGATCAATGGATGAGGGGGACAAACACAAGTGTTCATTTGTGCTCAGGTCAAGCGGATGTAGCCAAATGAGCAAACTGTGACTTGCTTATTAGACACCTTAGAAACATTAGAGCCCAGAAACATCAAATGAAAAGTTCCCTAGTTCGTGTGCAACACTCACTGCTTTGCTTGTCCTAAAGAGGAGATGTTCTTCCTTGCTAACTTACCTGTATTATTCAAACTGGCCCACAGGAAGCCAGGCAAATCAACTCTCAGTTTGGATGTACCTTGTAGAGTATATCAGTGTAAAAAAAGCCAAGTGTTTTTACTGTCGGTATCCCGGAGATGTGTAATACTCCACTTTCTTTGGCTACTGGCAAGTATTCTGAATACTGGAGACTTAAAATATTGCATGGTCAACTGTGAAAATGTCCCTCTGGAGGGAGTGACAGCACCTCTGGTTGTTGTGACCTGCTGTAATGCTTGATGAACAAGAGTCACAGTGCTGACATTGCTTGAACTCTGCAAAGATCTAAAATGTAGATATTGTGAAAAAAAAAACCACTCAACAAAACACTCCAGTGGAAGTGCATGAAGAGCAGAATGTGAACTCGACTGCAGAAATTACATGGGCTAATTTGTTGCCAGCAGAGATACAAAACCAGATTCGGTCAGGAATCCAGAGGGCTGGACCCCTCATTCCCTTTACATAAGCAACAAAGAGGCTTTGAACTGTTTGAAACTGTTTTGTTCTTCCATGCAAACAGAAAGCACCCTATGGATGCCTATTAAGTAAAGTCTTTCCACATCTTGGCAAGTATGTGATTTCAAGAAAAATATTTGCAAATGGATAACCAAATTCAAGAAGAAGTCAAAGACCACCTTTGAAAGAAACTTTGATGTGGCTATAAAAAGATTATATTTAGAAAGGATAGCAGAACATGGTTCTGTTGTTAGAAGTTTGTACCTCCTCATATTTCCTTGCTGCTTTTTGTGTAAAAAGCAATGCTGGTAAACAGAGAAGTGAACACCCACGAGACGTAGGATTAAGGCAGAATCCCTGAAAAGAACTGCTCCTGACTGTTGGATAAAGACAAAACAAGCCATTTAGCAATCACACTGCCAAAGGACAGGGATATTGGAGCACCTGCAAGTGTGAAAGTAAATGACAAAAATAGCTGTTATGTGAATCTTTGGTGAGATCATCAGGAAGCCTGGAGTCTTTTATTAACATGGAAACGCTGCTATATCTTTCCCAAGGTACAGTTATCACGTACAGATTTCAAAGTCAGAACTATGCACCTGGCAAAAGGAAAAGATAATGGTGTGACTAGGAAGTTGTGAAGAAAGACATTTGCAATTCACTTGCTTTTTTAATGCTGTCCAACAACCTTCAAATGAGATGAACAGGTCAGCCAGACTGTGAGCACAACACTATGCAGACCTCTATGCAACATTTGATTGTCACTGAGTGTGTGTGATCAGAAACAATAGTGATGGGATTCAGAATAACATGTGCTCCATCTGTCAGAATGGGAGAATGTACACAATTTCATCTCATTTCAGCTTCTAAATACTTCTGGGAATTAGGAGAATCTTACAGAAGCTCTGAGCTTCAAAAACGGGAATTTAGTACTATCCAACTCTAGGATCTTTCTGCACAGGAATGTACGTAAGTGAATGAGAGGGGCTTACCACACTTTGAAATACCAATTAGAAGCATTTAATTCACCTTCTAATCTGTACTGTAAGGCTCCAAACCACTTATACATAAACAATATAGGTAGTCTAAACAAAAAGAAATTCCTAGTCTGAACAGTTATGAAAGTGTCATCGAAATACAAATGTAGCATAGCAGAGTTTTATCTGCCTGTTACAAAGATAACATCCTTGCAGCAGTTTATAACATGAGCTAGGTACAACACCATGAAAACTGAGGAAACCCCTATTTTTAAACTTCACACAACAGTTATTTTTCATTCAGTTATTGTGTAGACATCACTGAAGCAAATGGATCAGCTTCACCACTCTTGCTTTGGTCAGCTCCAAGGAGCAGATGCAGTCCCTAGCATAATTCAAAGAACTTGAAGCCAAAAGTAAAAGCAGACATTTCATTTCTGGTAGCAATCATCACATTTCAGCACAAGAATGAGGGAGATGAAGAAGTAAGTATATATATTTCATCGTCTATTTGTGTGTGTACACATATATATAAATATGTATCTATTTCCCATGCAGCCAGAACTTCAGTGCACTCTCAAGGTGGATATCTACCTCTGGGGGCAAAAATATATTTAATCCTGTCCAGTGGACACAGAGATTTGCCTGATACAGCAGAAAATTATAAAATCTGCTATGTGATTTGAGGACTCCAAGAATAATATTATTAGTCAAGG
Source organism: Notiomystis cincta (assembly GCA_013398075.1). Classification (NCBI taxonomy): domain Eukaryota; kingdom Metazoa; phylum Chordata; class Aves; order Passeriformes; family Notiomystidae; genus Notiomystis; species Notiomystis cincta. The sequence continues at coordinate 17,291 of VZRX01019321.1, read as the reverse complement.
GCTCAAATAATCAAAGGGAAAACAATTTCAATTCACCAATTACAAACACAGCAAAACTCAAAAAAGAGATGATCTAAGGTGATTTAACTGACTTAATGTTTGGGGTTTTTCTTCAGCTTCTGATCCTGGTGCAATTTGAGTCAACTCCACAAAATGTTTGTTCATCTAACCTAGAGTCACAGCATAAACCACAACTAGTGTCATGGAAAAAGTAATTGTGGAGAGTCTAGAATAGCACTTGCTCTATTAGTAAATGGAAATTCTATCTGCCAATGAAATAGCATTAAAATAGGACCCCAGTCTGCTGTCTAGAGACACAGGTGATCTGCTACAGACTGACTCACAATGCTTGTTCAGCATATGCACTGGAGAAATTCATACAAAACTGGTCCACAATGGCCAGAGTAGCATCTTTCATTAAACTCACTGTACAAAAACATGTTAATAAAAAGAGAAGTCCCTCAAGGGAAAAAACAGGCTTAGTCAAGACACTGAAAGCAAGGGCCAGAGGGGGAAAGAATGGTGGGACTCTACCCAAGCCCTGTCAAGATGACAGAATAAAGGGCTGTTTCCTGCTAAAACATTCTATGTTTGCCAGATTTTATTGTTAGAACTCCATTATGGAAATGAATAGGACCCGTTCACGCCTCAAAGATCCTTCATTTCTGTCTACAGTGGGGGCTCTCTCTGCAGCTACAACAGTGGCCAAAATCCACTAGAGACAAGGCATTAAGTGAGGCAGATTACAAGAAATCTCTCTACAACTGGAAATCTAACAAATTTGTGTGGAAACCTGAGCTCTCTCAAATCCAGTGAAAACTCAAGAAATGTATATTCTCACTGTATACCAACTTGCCTTCAGCTCTGAAAATTATATAAAGCTAATGATTTCATTCTTGCATAAAGAACTATTCCACTGCTTTATCTGAAAGGTAAGCAAATTTCCCGAGAAGATTAAACATTATTTAGTATTTATTTATTTATTTAACTATTTAGTGGTTAGAATAAAAACAAGCAACTGATTAGGAAAAACTTCCATTCCAAACTGAATAGAAGACACTAGCGGTTTAATCCAAACGCTGGAATAGGTTGCTAAATAAGGATCTGGGTAACTAAACAATTTTTAATATCTGTGCCCAATAACAATAGTAAAAAATGTTGAAATTCAGGAAAGTAGGAAACTTTTAAAAAAGGCATCAATTTTTATACATAAATCCACACGGAGGCTACCTTAATTGGAAAGAATTTCTCAAATCACTTAGAGCTGTCCTAAAGATCCTGTATATTAAAATACATTGATCCAGCCCATACTGAACACCAGGAAACATCAGGGGTCTTTGCTGTCAAATATGTATTTGCACTTCCAGCCTTTTTTCCTCGTCAAAAGCACTTTGCCACTTCCAACCTTCATGCTCTCTAGAAGAAAGAGATACAACAGGGGACTGTGACAATCATAAATCCAGGGCAAGCACTTAAAAATCTGCCTGTTCATCCATTAGTTTCAGCACGCAACTGTCCGGACAGGCATTCTGAAGCTGACCTGCTACAGTAACCTGTGTATGTGTGCAGCTTGTTACATGCACCTGGGGACTCATTTCATTAATGGTTAACAAAGTGACCCCTATGTGACAGCAACAAATTCAAGATGGGCACATGGATACTTTAAAATTGTTTGCATTTCATTCATAACATACCTGAATGATACTAAAAATTGAGCTCTCTTTCCCGCTGTAGTTTTAACTACAATCGTTGAAATCGTTAAGGATTATGGTCTGGTAATTTCAGTTACTTCCTTTCTCTGAAGCCCATATGGTTAACCATAGCTAAAAATTCTGGAGATTTAATTTGCAATCTGGGCAAAAGCATTTTTAAGGTCTTCTCCAAAACAACCTTTCAATTTTTATCTAACTGCCTTTTTCACAGCCATCTTTGTTAAAAAATATGAAACATGACCAGTCATCAACATGACTAGCACAGTAACAATGGAGTGATCAGGTGGCCTGAATACAGAAGGAACAATACTTTCTCAAAGAAAGTAAATCAAATTTCATCAGACCCAAACAATCTGAAGATCTCCTCCTAAAGTACTGACAATACTGGCCAGAATCACCAAGGTTCACAGAGGCCCAGCAAAGTATCAGAAGACCAAAAAAGGAAAAATGGCATTCTCATCTTCAAAAACACAGGAAAAGAGGAGCAGTCTGGGAGGTAGTCTGCTTAGCATCAATACTCAGCGAACAAAATCCATCTTTTGCAATTCCCTAGAAAATAACTAGAGGAAAACAACAGCAAATGTGGATTTGTTAAGAGCAAAGCATGCCAGATTAGTCTAAGTGGCCTTGAGACTCCTTAGGCTGCCACAGCAGGGGAAGATGCAGTAAACGCATCTTGATTTTAGCACCACCTTTGGTCACAATCTGTAAAGCCAACCAGAGAAACTACACTCAGGGATCTATATTGGGGTATTTTTTTTAAGATACTGACTCAGGTAAAGAAAGAGATACATTCCTAAATGAACTACTAAGATTATCATTATAGTGGCTAAGATTCCTTGGATATGAAGATCCTGTACTTGCAGTTGTCCTGACTAAACATTCACCAGAGATATTTTCTGCGCAATACTCACTAAAAGGTAGAAAAAACCACCCTTGGAATGGTGGGACTCAAACCAGTTTTCTCTTTGTATGAACTGAACAGTGTGTGCTAGAGTCAGTGTCCTGAGTTTCATTACAGCAAATACAACTTGGAGTGCCAGAAAAAACAAAACAAAACAAAACAAAACAAAAACCCCAACCAACCAAAAAAAAGGCTAAATTCTAGCACCAAAGAGGAAAGAGTTTTGTGTTAAAAAATATCAGCCCTTGTGGCTGGAAGATGCAGTTCTGTACCACATAAACCTAAAAGAGAATCCATTTTCTGATGCATCACTCCTGTGAAAGGTGACAAGAGATGAAGGTTGTAGGACATCAAAATATACAGCTTAGCAACAATAATACAGCCACTATAATAGATCATGTGTGAAGACCAAGAAGGCTTTCCTATCAAAGAGGAAAGACTAAAGCATAAGAAAAGGCAGCAAAACAAGTTGTTCTTGTTTTCTTTAAAAGATATTCTCAGGAAGAAATGCAATACAGGTATTAGAGTACTCTTACAGTAACTAGAAAAGAAAAATTATGCCAGAGACTCCTGAATTTTTGAAGGCAAATAACACCTAAATGTATACTTCCAGCTGAGTGTCTGGAAAGACACCTAGTGATGCCTGAGACCCTATTATCAAAAGCAAGACCTTGACATTCTTCTACCATCCCTTTGCAGACAGAACTAAACTTAATCCATGTTTTATCAGGACATACAGTAACAACTGACTGACTCACCTTAGATGAATTTTTCCTACTAACAGGTTATGCCATAGTTGGATTTCTCATGATTTTATTAGTAATTCCTTGAGTACCTGTAACTGCTACTTTTAAGAGTGTCTCATCAAAGAAACAGACTTAATGAAATGACTTTCTATAACTCTGGCTTAGGGACCACGAAAGAACAGTAGGTCAGGGAATTTGAAAATAAGCTCTTAAAAGTCAAGATACCCCAAATGTAATTAATCGCTCCAACAAAATGTTACCTTCTTCTTAACCACATATAGTATGCCTACCAATTTTAGTTGTGTGCTAGAAATATGTACAGTGAAATGTACAGAGCAACGCTTCCAGAGCATGATAAACCCAGCATAGTGATGAACTGCGCACTACAATGAAACAAAGCTGAAACCACATAAATTACACTCTCTAGTGACTATGACTGCATTATTGAACACTTAAACATCAAAAGGATGAGGGTGCCAGCAGACATACTGCTCAAGCTTGAAGGCAAATACTTTTCCAGCTTGAAATCTGAATATTCCTCATCAGCAGGCAGCAAACACATGATCTGATCCAAACTGTCTACCATAGTAGCTGAGCCACTCCCGAGCACAGTCTGGCAACACGAACAGCATAAATAAGGAAGCCATTTTTCCCCCTCAATTCTTTTGAAGATGTGCTGTAGGTAGCACTTCAATTCCAGTGCAATTCTTTCCAAATAGACATAAGAGGGCACTTAAAGAGAGAGAAAGAAAAGTGACAAAATCCCACAACATACTGGACTCGCAAATTTAAAACCAGAGGAACAATTTAAATTACTGCTGTTACTTGAGGGCGCATGAGCTGAAGCTACACGAAGTTGGTCAGAGCACAGTGCCAGTAACACCATGGTTGTGTGTTCAATCCCTGCGTGGGGTTTTATTTAAGAGTTGGACTGGACCATCCTTGTGGGTCCTTTCCAACTCAGCACATTCTGTGAATCTGTGAACCAACCTTGTGCTTCTGGATTTTTTTTAATGAAAACATTTAAAAAGTAACAGGAAGGAAGCATTCTCAGAACTATGACACCTTTAATACATCATGGCGACAGCAACCAAGTGATACAGCACCTGGGAAGTAATCTTGACCTGACATGTGACTCAGAGGTGGCAAAGAAATGCTCATCAGAGTAAATATTAAAATACAACATAAGTCATGTTCACTCAGAACAGATTTCTTTATTATGCAAGATAAACCAGATTTCTTTGCTGGATGAATGAAAGTAGGGAAGGGCATCTGCTGTGATACTGAACAGAGCCAAAAGAGTCACCAGGTGCATCAGGAAAGATAAACATATTCAAATCTTTTCAATATTTTTTAAGGAACTTTTGAGTTCTAAAAATAATGAGTGATTCGAGGTATCTTTGCAAGACCTGCTTTGGCAACATATTATAGGGATAGTGTAACTGTTCAAATTTTAAGTGTTAGAAACCTAGGAAGATCTAGGCACATGTAAGTGAAATAAAATCAAAGCACCTCAAGACATGGAAACACCCCACAAGCTTATTGAGTACGTCTTATCAAGACTCTTTAGCTCTTCTATATTACAATTCAATGTTCTATGTTACAATTCAATGCAGCCCTATACATAAACAAATACTGAAACAAAAAATATAAGCAGAAACCTTACTTCTGCCTCACATGAACAACTAGTAGGAAGAACACAGTTACTAAGTCAAATATCAAAGTTTCATATGGGATAACAGCTTCTTCCTCTTCTGCTTTCACTTTACCTCCTCAATAGTAAGGGCAGAATCAAGGTCATCGGCATGGGATTAGCTGTTTTAGAACAATGAAATATGTCTTGATTCCTTAATTTTAAAAATCCTGGTTCTGAAATAGTCCTGCAACGTGTAGTTTACCCAGATTCACCACCATATACACCAACTTTCTGTGCATCAGTGTGTGTTATAGCTTGATGTGCTCAGAGTATCAACTCCATGGCTGAGGGTAACAGAATTCAATTTGTCTGCAAATTCACAGACAATACAGATTACATCAAGAAACTGAAATGCATATTTGATCTTCTACTTACCCTATTTCTTCTCACAAGTAACATGAAACATATCTACCCTGGCATTCATTCTGAATAATGTGTTACATCACTGAAACATACCACACCATTCAGGATTTGGATGATACGTGAAGAGTAAGATTTTCATGAAAAAGCCAATTGTCCAGTTAGGGGAAATATTCCCTAAAATGATGCAACATCAGTATTATCGTCATCAGATTCTCCCATTCATTTTAAAAACAAGGCTACAAGCTATACAAAAAATTTAGATTTCTAAGGCAAGCCATTCACAACCATAAAACTTTACGAAGGAGGCTGTCCACAAACACAAGGTCACTGAATATATACCTACCTGACTTGGCTGATTGCTTAGGGTTATTTTCTAAATCAGTGCAATCAGTTGTTCCTTTATTTCAATTATCTAACAGAATGGGGGGAATGAGAGGGGGAAAGAGTCCTGATGGCTACAATGCAATTCCCGAAAGTGTTAAAGGAATTTAAACACTACTACACCCCACTGAAGTCGTATAAGCACCAATGCGAAGGGCTGACATACATCCATTCAGACACCTATGCGGTTTGGCTTTTTTCTTTCCTAGTGGAGAAGACAGGAGTTGGTAGCCCATAGGAGCATTTAAAGTCGAAAGGGAAGTAAAGACCAACGCTGAAACGGCGCACAACGCCCAGCGGCATCTCAGCGCTTGAACGACCACCAGGACACCAGCACTTGCCAGCTCAGGCGTCCCTCTCTCCCGCTCCCCGAGCGCCCCGCAAAGCCCCAGCGGCGGAGCGGAGCCAGCAGGGAAGCGGCAAGGAGAGGTCGGGAACGCGGCTCCCTGAGGGGCGGCAGGAGCCGGCCCGGCCCCGCCCCGCCCCGCGCATGCGCGGAGCCGGTCGCACACGGAGGGGATGGCGGCCGGGCTGGTCGTGGCCGAGGCGCGGGGTTCGTCCCAGACCGGGCGCACCGGGAAGCGACGGGGGAGATGCCCCAGGCCGGTTACCTGGCCGAGGGTCCCGCGGTGCAGGGCCCGGATCAGGCCACTCGGTGTCGCCATGGCAAAGGCGGGAAAGAAGAGGCGGGGGAAGGGAAACAGGGCAGGAGCCCGGCAAAGTCCGCGCATGTCCCGGGGCCCGGAGGGCGCAGGCGCGGTGCCGGAGCGGCCGCTGTTGGGGCGCGGTTAGCGGTGAGGGGCGGTGCTCGGCGTCGGCGGTGGTGCAGGCCCTAGTCGGGGTGAAGGGCGTCGATTCCCGTTTTTCGCGGCTCGTGCCTCACCTGCGGGGTCCCCTTGAGGCGGCCCGTCTCAGCAGTGCGTTCCTCCTGAGCCTCCTCGATCCCTGAACCCCTCCGGCCGCCTAGCCGTGCCCGTGGTAGCTTTTCCACGGGGAGATCCTCAGCCTGCCTGCTGCTGGAAGATGCGCACCTCTGCCCGTCCGGTTAAACTAACCAAAGTCAGCCCCCACAGAAAACCCCAGAAAGTTGTTGCTCTGCCCTGAAGGCCGAGGCAGGAGCAGCTCTCGTTGTCCAGCACCTCAGACACACCATGTCCCCAAATCTGGTCTTTGTGCCTATGTCTCTTCCATTGTACCAGATAACAGAACCAAAGCAAGAAACGCCAAAGTTCGTAAAGGCGTTTGACATGCTCCTGAAGAAGTTGTACATAAACCCTTCCTGTCAGCTCCTCTGCTAAAGGTGCCTGGTTTCTCCCCCATTCATTTCTCCGCAGTTCAATGCCCAGTCTGGGAAGCCACAAAATGCTTGTTACCAGTGTTCAGGTGATGTGAACCGCAGCTCACCTGCAGTTCTGGAAACATCTGGAACAGTGACTGGGAATCTGCTATTGCAGGCTCTGGGAAAACAAGCCAGCCATCAGGAAAGAAGGTGCACTTGCAGGTCTCTCACCAGTGACACTATGCATTGTGCTGGTGATCATTTCCAGTAGCCCACTTCAACCCTATCACTGAGGATACCATTATGGAACATTCCCAACTCTAAAATCTGGGGTTAGCAGTTAAACCCACTGTAAATTTACATAACTGTTTACTTATTTTCACTTTGATGCATTTCTTAGTGACAATTTTTATATTTTAAAACCACAACGAGGAGAGCCTAGTACATAAGAGCGTCATCTTCATTTACTTTCCCAGGCACTGCTGTAATAGAAATTGTAAAAAATTGATTTTTTAAGAACTTTAACTTGAACCCAGAAATTGTGTGTATAATTTTTTTTTCATCATTTGCATCAGCACTATAAATATTTTTCATAATTTGATCTGAAAACTTCTATGTGTGACGTTCATCTTTGTCTGATGTTTTTATTCAGTGTTTTGGCAAAAACATGTCAGCCATTCTTGAGAACATAACTAGGCAAAAATGACATGGATCTCGATGTGGGAAACATCAGGGAAGAAGCTGAAAAATTGAGTATTTTTTTGAGATTTTCTAGTTCTAAGACCAGAAAATGATTGAACAAGAGCCTGTGTGTGCTCCACTAATGTGAGACTGAAGATGTGATCTGAGTGGAGCATCAGGCAGTACCCCTGATGGTGGGAGGGATGGGCAGCTGCCCTGCCCCATCTCTCAATTGGAACTGTTCTCTTTTGGAGACTAAATGGAGCAGGTAGAGCTGTCTTAAACTAATGCCATGAAGAGCGTGATGCTAGAGACAAATGGAATATAAATATCTTCAAAAAGTTGCAAAGACGATTGACATCATGTGATAACAAAATGTTAGAACAGTTTTTCAGTTGCAAATAATTTAAAATGAAAAATCTTTTCCTGTATGTTTACTAGGGAGAAAGCTTTCAGCATCTAATAAATATAAGTACTATGACGTGGTTATAAATCAGTAAGTCAAACATCGGTTTGAGGCAAAATGATGAAGAAAAAAGCTACGTAGAATTCAGCAATAAAATACTAAAGAATGAAGATGAAGTCAATACTTCTTAAAAAGCATTAGTGTTCATTTAAAAGGTTATTAGAATTTGAGTCAATAAATGGAACAGTAAAAGGTGATGCTTTTTAGACTTTTGTAATACTTTTGACTTAGTATCACAGAGAATTCTAATAAACATACATGAAATGGCTAAGGGCTGATTAGATGACAGGTCTTCAAAAGTAACTTACAGCAGAGTTTTATGGTGACTTGTGCTTTTCCTTGCTCAATACTGCTGCTGGTAATCTAGAAATAAATGCTGAATAATTTATGTTGAAATGTGCCATTGACACAGATATTGACAGACTTGTAAATAATACTAGAAACACCATGATCATACAGATAATGGGAATCTATTAAAGCAAGGTGTATTTTCAAATCATATTGAAACTGAAGTAAAAAGTTGAATTAAAGTTGGAATTTTTGCTTTAACCAGAACTGTGTTAATACTTTTAAGTCTTTATTTAACCCAAATTTAAGATGAACAAGCAAACAAAAAAATCATTACAATATTTACAATAGTTCTTTAACACAAGAAGAGCACGCTGCTATGACAGAAATCTAGCAGGGGCAGAAGAAGAAGCATGGGATGTTCGTGTGCAGGCAGAGAGGGAGAGTGGTGGGAATGTGTAAGGCAGGTGAGTTGAGGAAGAGGTTGGTTTGAGAATCCCAGAGAAGATAACAAAGCTTGCATTCTGAGAGGCAGCCAGATTAGGAGAGGAGAAGGATTCACTGCTAATACTTATTGTCCTCCACAATCTCCTGCTGTTGCCCAAACACCTCTGACCTCTCATGTATTTTTCCTAGACACTTTCCCCTATGTTATTATTCCAATGCACATTATGAATCCTTTCAAGACTGTTGAGATGTGAGGAATTTGCTACAGAGCCCAAATTAGGAAAATTTGCTGAACCAGAACTCAGTCAAAATATCAACAGTGCAATGTTTTGTTTTTAATAGCCCTAAACTGACTGTTGACTTAGAAAGAAGAGTTTTAAACCAAATCTTTCAGATCAGCAGTGTTTCCTGTGGGACATGGTGATTTAGCAGAAGATCTAGAGATTGTGTTGGACAAGCAAATCTATTTGTTAGTGCTATCCACTAGGTCACATAGTCAATTTTTTTAATACTGGGATACTAGTCAGAAAATACTGCATCCACTTTGGATTTCCATGCTTAAAAAGGTGTATCACAAACTACACACAATAGCTGTAAAATTGTTTGGGAAAATACTAGGCACATGCTCTGTTAAGGAATTAGTGAAGATGCAGGAAGTTCTAGAAGCAGAACAGAAAGTCTGTGACTCTGGAAAACTCTGTAGCTGGGCTACGGCCCACAGAACTTTCATTTTCATAAAGCCTTCAAGAGGCAGTGCCTTACATAGGAGCATGTAACATTCTACGACATGAACAGGGTTCTGGGGATCAGTTAGGGATATGTAGAGATTTTTTATGCACAGCCTCCTTCTCTTACCTAACATAGAAATTAGAAGTTGTTTGGGTTTTGGCAGCAGACTGTAAAACAGAATTGTTCAAGAAGTTGAATAAACTTTGAAAATCTGGGTTTATTTCTTGCCACTGTAAAAAATTTTGTGCATTAAAATATTTTTGTCCCTCACCTGAAAAAAATCAGAAATTCTGTGCACTCCTAGCTAAAAGCTATTTTGGTTTTATTACTGTACTTCCAGTATACCATTTGCTGAAAACATGAAACAGTCTGAAATATTAGAACCTATGTCTCTTAATTTAACATGTAAGATTTATGTTTTATGCTTAATCTGTTTGTGTTTTATCTCTTGTCTTTAAAAGAGTAACAATTGTTCAAGTCAGCATCATCAAAATAATTTCCCTAATACTCTAGAATCATTCACAGCCTTTGATAAAAGTAAAAAAGAAAAATATAAGAGGAAATTAGTAGCTTTATACTCAATGAAAGGATTATGACAGGAAATCCTATGGTAAGAAAGATTTGGACACCATTTTAGATGAAAAAAGTATTTTAAAAATTCACCAATACTCAATGAAGCAAGACCTTGTTTGCAGAAAAAATAGTATACTGTGATGCAGCTAGAGACAGTATCATCATATTTGTACAGAAGAAGAGAGGGAAATTAATAAAATCACATCACAGGGTTGATGCTGTCATTTCTCAGTTTCTGAGTGATCATGTATTTTAGTGTAGCTTGTGGGAGGGGTATTTATAACTATAATGGTTTTTATTGTTTGCAACAGCATTGCTCAGATACTGTCTAAAATAGGATGCGTTTGTGCTGTGAATTAATCAAGCACACACCAGATGACAGCCCCTGCTTCAAACAGCTTGCAGTTAAAAAAAAGTGAACACAGATCAAAAAGTACATGACACACAGAGTGGTAAATGAATTTGCAGAAATCAATACGCAAATACTGTTGTTTTTCAAGTGAAAGTTGTTGTTCTAAAGGTACTACATGAATGAAAGAGCAAGGAAAGATGATTTAGGCAAACTGGAGAAGGCAGAGAAAGGAGACCAGGGAGGTTGTGATGTGAAGAACAGAGTGAGAGGAGAAGTTTGAACAGGCAACCAAACAGCAGAGGAAAGAGCCCAGTCAAACCCTCCACACCATCATACATAAAGAACTTCACTTGAGATGTATAGGTTGGCATAGTTTAAAAACACATCTTTGAAATTCTTGAGAGCCTAGAGGTTAGCAGCAAGACGGCCGAAGAGGGTGAATCAATTACTCTTACCTGTTTCATTTTGTATTTTACATATGCTATGGAAGAATCTTTTGGCCATTTTTATACATCTGTCTGTTCAGTGAAGTTTTAGGAGGGTGGTCACTTGGAAGTGCTGAAGATACGGCAGAGAGCATGAAGAAGGGTTGTACTGTCTCTTGTATGCTGAAACTGTTGGTAGTATCAAAGCACTGCAGAGAGCTATATCCTCTGAAGTTAATGGAAAAACACCGTATTGGTAGCCACTGAGAAATAGAAACACCTAGAATCTTCTGAAATCTGTAAACCTTTCCTCCCTATTATATGTTGGGAAAAAGAAATCTTCCCTACGTGTTCTTTTGTATTATCATCAGTTATGGTGACTGTGTTCTTTACATTCATTTTGAATCTGTGTTTCCTGTCATGAGCAGATTAAAAACAGAAGAGAGTGGAGTGAAAGTTTTCTATTGCAAACATCTGTGTCTGAAAAAGGATTGTATTTCCATGTCCTGGAACATCAAGGGGAAAAGCTTGCCCTCCCCAGACACGCACCTTTGGTTTGCAGCAATAAGGGGTTTATAGACGAGGTTGCTTTACTACAGTCAATAGAAAACCCATTTCTGCTATTATTTCCAGTGAGTAATACAGCCTGTCTGAGGAGATCTTCAGTCGTTGCTCCCAGCAGAGAGCTATCTTATTCTATATCTTAGAATGATTAACACATTTTTGGGTGTAACATAAGCAATGCTTTTAATAACTCCTATGTTTTGTATCTGAAACTGCATTTTATATGCAAATATTGCTGTCCAGATAAGTGTTCTTAGGAAGTGTCATTAGAAATGGTGAATGGACATACTTACCCTATATAGGTGAAATGAAATCCACAGAAAAAAGCACAAAACTACAGTGCCAACAGACTTCACAAAGGAAAAAAAATGATGCTGATGTATCATCCTTATCTCTCTCCTTTTAAATAACACAAGGCTAGAAGAGAAAAGAAAAGATGTAAGAAGCACTTGGGGTTAGATATACAGTACTTTCTCATACTTTTTGGTATTCTTACAGGAATTTAGCCCTGCAAGGGAGGAAATTAATTTGTTTAGAGTCTGCCCTGAGACCTTCCTATCTCCTATATATCCATAAATGCCCTTCTTTTAAAACTTCAGTATACTAATATGCCTCAGTGCAAATATCACCCAAAATATATTGCACTAGATTCACGTACTCCCTCACCCCATTGAACCCAGAGGTCTGTTGTTTGCAAAACTGAAAGAAATCTGGGAAACAGTTTGATAGAATCATCATCTGGAATGGTTCTTCATTTGTAATTGTCTCAGGCACTGAAGAAGCTTTTTCTGGTATGCAGCAGTGATTCTTCCTTTCCAAAATGGAAGCACATCTCTAAGTAACAGTTTTAAGTTGGGCAACATTAATAGTGAGGATGGTCTTCTGTCTCCTAATAACTTCCCTCATCTGTCAAGTCTCCTTCATGTATACACAACCGAGCGCGATATTTCCATATCTGTGAATGTATTAAAAATTCAAGGCTTCAAATATTACTACTAGAATTAATAGGAAAAAATATGAAGAAAACGTAAAGCTTTAAAGTTTCAAAACAAGCTTGGCAAAGTTAAGAACTTGCTTGTTATAAAATTCTTGTAAACAAAGATATTTGGCAAATTCAGGAGTAGATAGGAATTCACAGTCTGAACCTGTGCTTTGTAGCTCTAGTTGTTTAGTAAGGGAACTCACAGTTGGCTGTTTCCAATGGCAATTAATATGACATCTCTCTCACTTTCTCTAGAGGATATATTACAGTGTGAACTTGTTACAGTCTGTGACTTACTTGTCTGTCCAAGATACTCAGAAGACAATCTAGAAAGAATAAAGAAGTGAATCCTTCATCCTGCTTGTCAGAATAAGGATCCTTAAGATGTGACAGTAGGGTTCAGAGAGATCTGCTCACCTAATTTACATTTAAATTGGAGGTCATTAGGCACCAGATACTTACGTAAAGACATTGATGTAAGCCCTAATATTTAGTTTTATTAATTGTTCCAGTTTCTATTAAGTATACCCTATTTCCAATACAAATTAGTCTAATTTTGCTTCCCAATTTTAGATTGTATAACCTTATTGTCTTTGAAGCTAAAACATGTATTACTGTAAGAAATCTTCTCCCCTTATAATCAAATAATATTTTTATTTTTGTTTCTTAAAGAAACAGCGTAGATTTTCTTTTATGCCCCCAAATTGTTGTAAAGTAGGCTTTACACATTTTAAATTACAGTTGACTCTTTAGTCTTTTTAGCTTTTCAAGCTCTTCTGTTCGGGATAAGCACCAAAATGTGCTGCAATACTATTGCTATTCTCATTATCATTCATCTGCTTGTACTCAACCGTTTGCTAAAAAAAACCCAACATAGAAGCTTTACTGAGAAGGCTTGCAGATGATGCACAGATTGATAGAACAATAAATAGCATTTATGTATTTGAGAACAGGGTTAACTGCTGCACCAAAGTGAGCTTAAAATTTTTTATCTAATCTCTATCAATTTCAGTGTCAGTGTTTTCCACAGTCCCACAATTTGTAAGGGTGACAGGTTTTTAGTTTCCAAGTGTGTGACCTTCCCCATTTCTGTGAGTTCAGACTCATTGCTTAAATGAGTTCTCCTTCTTAGCGAACAGCCCAGCTGTGTATAACTAGCTCAGTGCAGTTTATCATTCCACCAAGCTGTGTATCATCTGCAAATTTTATTAGCAGCACTTTCCTCTTCTCTTCCTTGTGGTTAATAAAAATGCTAATTGCTAAAATGAGATCAGGGGCTTAACACCTGTTGAACTGGTAATGATTAAACATCCAGTTGATGTACAGTTCAATATATTCTTTATTGAGTGTTTCATGTTAATCTAAAAAAAACACTATTGTGAAATACCAAAATAAACTCTTCAAAAAATGTAGTTATGGCACAGCTAAGTGTATTTCTAGAAAGAATGAGGTACATAAAATGCAGAGCTGTTATAATTATCTCTAAAAGATCACTCACGTGTGCTTATTTAATAACATTCCGAGACAAAGTTTATCAAAGTTGTTTTGTTTTTTATTTTACCTTTTATATGCACTTTCATGGCTATTCTCTGACTATTGTGTTCCCATCTGGGTAACACAAACCACCTATGGTTTATGGACACTTTGACTGGGTATGCAGCTGCTTGCTTTCATCAGAGCAATGAAAGGCTGTTGAAACAGATTCTAGCATCCTTTGCTTTCTGCACTCCAAATTCCTCCTGATTTGCCATCCCCCACCATCAATTATTCTTCATATCCCCTTGTTTGCATTCCCTTATCTTGGCTTTATCCTGAGAATATGAGGAATTTCCCTGGCCCACACAATTCTTCCCCCTTGTATGCCAAACTGGTACTTCATTCCAGTGGAGTGACCAGCTGCCGAGAGCACCAGGTTTGTTAGGGGTGACAGCGAAACCTCCCTGCTCTGCCACCTTCTTATCTTGTGTCCTGGACTCAGAGAGTGCACATGTTCGCTTTCCTCTTCATCACTCCTCCAGGGAGAGGGCTCCTGGTTTCCCGTTTGGTGCATAAGACAAGCATGCTGCCTCCCACCTTCCTCTCAGCTTGCCTGTAAAGAGGGCTGGCACAATAGGTGCTTTCCTCCTAGAGGCTTCATATGAATGGCCATACTTGCTGTTGGTTTTTGTAACTAAAAGTTGTTTTGTTGTTGTTGTCGTTGTTTTTCCCCCCATGCAGAGTTGTTCCCTTTTGAACTGGCCACCATCATCCATTGTTCTCCATGAAACAGAAACTGCCATTGCCCTGGGGGGAGATGGTGGCTGCCTATACTGTGAGGCATCATGAAACACAGATCCTGTTGGGAACAATGGAGAAAAGCCTTCTCAACGTGGCCACCAGCTGAGGCCCATGCCGAGCACTGGGAAGCAGCAGCAACACCGAGGGGAGGAAGTGTCCACCAAGGAGCCTCTTGGCCTTGCCTGAGGGAAAACAAGATGACATGCAACAGGAAAAATGCTTAACCCAAATCAGCTTAATTACAAGAAGCAAGTGAAATAAAGTCTTTCTGCAAGTTTACAGAGAGAGTTCTACTTCTGTGTGACCTAGCAGAGCTTTTAGCCAGTTTTGTAGGGGAGGTTGAAGTTCTTTTTGCCACTGTCTCTTTTGGTTGCCTTGACTCCCCCTAAAAAACTAAGTGAACAAAATTGTTATTTGATGGTTTTAATAGGAAACTATTTTTGTCACAGAATAATAAGCATTTTGTCTATGAAAATGTGATATTTTTTTACCCTCCCTCCCTTTTTACTGAGCAGCCTTCTTCCTCATAAACTCTTGGCTCTATGGAGTATGTATTTTTTTTTATTAGATCAGATATAAAGGAAGGTCTAATAATGAGTGGTTCATTTTTAATCTCTAAGTAAATCAATATATTCAAATACGTCTTTCAAGTTACAGCAAAATTTGTAATCCAACTGTATGCATTGTACTGCTAAGGAGAGTACACTGTATTTTTTTCATGGAGAGTAAAGAATCATCTACAAAGCATGCCTGAATCTGAAAATTCTACCTAACTCTAGAGTATTTTATTGCCTCTGAAACATGCATTTAGTGAGAGAAAATATTTTAAAAGATGACAGTATTTGAGGGCAAATATCATCAACAATTTTGCACAAACCATACTGTAGGAATGTTGTGATTATTTTTGAAAACATGTGCTGTGAGTCAGGGAAATAAATTGGCAAGACCTCTCTTCACAGGAATTTAAACTGCTCAGGTAATTAAAATCACAGCATATTCACCCAAGTCAAACTGTAATCTGTTAAAATCCTTTGTACATAAGCCTCCAGATATTCATACTTGTACATTTACAGTTCCATAAGATGAACAGTCATTTGCTGCCATTATTCTTCTTAGCAGAAAACTTCATCTTCAGCAGAAGTCTTAACTCTGCCTATGATTATGCCTATGGCCATTTCAGTGTCTTTGTAATTCAATTGATAAAGTTGATCTGTAAAGATTTAGTATGTGCTCTCTGCTCTTCAGAGTAGGGACAGTAATTGCTTTGAAAGTAGCAATTGATCTAGAATGAAGAAGCCATATTCTCAACAGAGACAGTAAGTTACTGGTATTGTACACTTAATAATGTGACTTTGGGAGCTGATTTTTAGTTTGGAACCACCATAAATCCCAGTCGGGGTGCTAGGTGTGCTGGTCGCCTTCCACACTGACTACGAAGTATTTAGGAGTAGCTTAAACAATGGAGCCCACTACCCCAAAGTAAGCATTGAAAGCAGGGTCAGAGGATCGATTAGAGTGATTGAAACAATGGAAAGCAGGAGGAAGCAGGAAGGGAGCAAACCCAAAAATCGTGGTACAAGAAATGAAGTGAATACACAATGGTCTTGAAAGAAAGCCAAGGAAAGGAGTTTTTTGAGCAGAGCCCTGACTGCAAGCAGATCTGGGATCATGAGCAAAGTAACGGATTCTTGTTCAATCTTAGTGTTATTTCAAGAAGTGGGACTTTTTTTGTAGTAAAACAAGATTACTTCAAAGAAATACCTGGCTCTTGTAACCAATTTCTCATTCTAATAGAAACAGCCTGCGATATTGTGCATACAGGCTAACTGCTCAGGCCATGGTGGACTTAGGCACTAAAACCAGAGAGGGCAAAAAATGAAGGAAAGCAGGGAAAGAGACAGAGAGAGATTTTAGAAAAACTCATGGCAAAGTGGGAGAAAAATTAAAACTTGCAGGAAATTAACATAAGGCACAGACATATAAAAGAATGGAATCAGGATGTAATCTTCAGCATGATAGTCAACCAGGAGATGCTAGTGTCTTGGGGAGAGAGTAAACCCTAAAGTGTACCCATGTTCAAATTTCTGATAAAAAAGAGCCTGTCCCTCCTGCCCCTTTGCCATTTCAGAAAAGCAGCCCTCTCTGACAGGCAGCCAGACATCATGATGGAGGGCTAAAACACATGAAGCTGCTGCCCATTTGGAACACAGTCTGTCTCCTTTCACATCTGCAGAGCATTTAGCCGCTTGCATCTGGTTGTGTTTGCGCAAATATAATTCCATATTCACTAATAATTCCCGAGGCTAAAGGCCCCTCTCCTGTAACCTTGTTAATATTCTCACAAGGCCTGGTGTGAACGTCTCACAGCATTTGGATTAGAATTCAGTCTCGTGGGTTCCCACCCCCCCGCCCCCCCGGTCTCTTAC
>VZRX01019320.1:0-44774 GCA_013398075.1 Notiomystis cincta | reverse complement strand
TGGCTTTCTGTGCTAAAGCTTCCCGTGTTTTTACGGCTCTCCCATCGAGAATGCCTTTGGGGGCTCCGCGAGGCTCAGCTTCTAAATCTCCACCCATTTCCTGTGCTCGCTCCGGGCAGAGCGCGACACATCAGAAACTGTCCGTGGGAGGCAAAATCTGGAAGGAAAATGTTTCTTTCCTTTGCATTTTGCGATTGACCCGCACGGTGACTACCCAGCTGCTGCGGAGGCGGGTCGGGGAGAGGGAGAAGCATAGGTTCAGAAATTGCTTGGTGATAAAGTTCCTCTGCAGTTACAACCCGAAATAAAAGACATTTCAAATATTATGTGGAACCCACTTATCTCTGATTTCCTCAGCTTTTAAATAGAGGAATATTAGTGCTGTTGGAGGAACCATGGGGAAAACTGTGGGGAAATTCAGTTCCCAGTTCCAAGCAGTTTGTTTTGAGGTGACAGCCCTGGTTTCTGTGCAGGGTTGTTGTGTATGGACACAGCTGTAGGGTCAGCACTGTGACCCGGACTGTGTGGGGAGCTGTGTTGTAGAGAGTGGAGAGTCCCTGGTGCTTTTCTTTCCTTCTCACCACTTTAATTAAAACATAAAAGCAATTGCTGTGGAGGACAAAAGCCATCCTCTACCTCACTCTGACACATGTTATTAAATACATTGGAGTGGATACATTTCTGGGTGTTCTGCAACAGCTCAAGACAGAACTGAATAATGTCATATATAGCCTTACTGTTCTCTTGGCAAAAAAAGGAGGAGAGATGATGCCAAAAGCTCTGTTGTCTGTCCCTCCAGTGAATACCGGGGCCTGGTGAAGCACACGGGAGGCTGTCACTGCGGAGCCGTCCGCTTTGAGGTCTGGGCCTCAGCAGATCTGCACGTGTTTAACTGCAAGTGAGTTGGTTTGGTCCCTGGTCCCAGAGATGAATGTCAGCTCTCTGCTTTTCCAGCCTTAGAGCTAAAGATGAGACAGCTGCAGAAACCCTGTGAGCTGTTTCCATAGGCTTTCCCCCTCATTATGTCCTGATCTGCTGTGAGATCAGTGTTGGTGATTTCAGGTGCTGCTTTGGGCAGGACTTCATGTGTCACAGCCCGGCTCACACAGAGTGTCAGGAGAGATCTAATGAGCCCAGGTGCTCAGCCATCTGCCTTCTGCTTCCTCTCATGCAGTGGGCTCAAAGCACACTGGTCTTTTTTTAACTTGTTCATCTCAAGTGACATTACAGCTCTGACCACATGTGCCTCAAACTAAAACTCTCTGGTTTCAGTAGTGATCCCTCTTTTCCTGCAACTCGTTTGCTTCTAGCTCTGGGTGAACTTCTGAACTTTACTTTCTTGTTTGCAGGATAATGAATGTTGGCCAAATTGGCCAAGCGTGCTCTGAACAATTAAGTGGATTTCTCAGGGCTAGAGTTTGTCCTCAAGGGTTGTGTGTGAGAATATCTTACTGGGGTCTCTGTAGGGTCAGTCTGTTCCACGGGTGTGCTCAGCCAAACACTACTGACACCACAAATCCACTTTTGCCACTTACCTCTGGGCCATTCTAGCTGTCAGTGGGATTTCTGTTGTCAAGAGATCCAACTGCTGCACTACAACCTGTCCACTTCTTCTAGAAAGGTCTGCTTTTTCTTTTACAGTTGCAGCATTTGCACAAAGAAACAGAACAGACACTTCATTGTGCCAGCGTCGCGTTTCAAGCTGCTGAAGGTAGAGTAAGAGCACAGTAAGAGCATGGCCATGAGCACGAGCAGTGTTATCCTCAAAGAGCCAAGAACAACCAGTTTTATCCTAAGTTTGGCTGGCTGGGGGAGATTTTGGCTGCATTTTAAGCTGTCTGGTGTGGTTGTGTTAGTGCATCTTGTTTAGAGCTCCTGTAGTTCCCAGGCCTGACTGCTATGGACACATTACAGACAAAGCACAGGGCTTCAGAAAAGGAGCAGAATGCACAGCTCTGTATCTCAAGTGAAGACAGGAAGGTGGCATTTCAAATTGTACATTTCTTAGCTACAGGCCCAAAGTAATTAATCCATCTGTTTCCATGGCAAACTTACAGTGCCTTTGCTTTGCTTAGGGTGCTGACAATTTGACAACATACACCTTCAACACACACCGTGCCCAGCACATGTTCTGCAAGACCTGTGGTGTTCAGAGCTTTTATACTCCTCGTTCTAACCCCGATGGATATGGTAGGTACCAAGTAAGCTGTGCTAAGCAGAGCAAGCCACTAAGCAAACCTTGGATAAAGACTCCATTGGATGCTGACGTGACAGCAGTGAGCAGGATGTGTCCTAAGAGTTTGTTCCTAAAGTGCTAAACATCTGGAACTGCAGGCTGAACCTGTAGCTCCTCCATTTAAAAACAAAAATCTTATCTATAATGTGTGGGCTGCTGTCTGTGATAGGATTCTCATCCAGGCTCCTCAGCCTTCACAATTCCCTGAGATGTCCCATCCATGGAATGGAGCAGGCATCTCCCACATTGTATAAAAAGCAGGTTTCTGTGTCCTCTGTTTTTCTCCAGGAATAGCTCCCCACTGTCTGGATGATGGCACCGTGCAGACCATTATCACCGAGGACATCAATGGCAAGGAATGGGAGAAGGCAGTGAGGGAACATAAGACCATCAGAGACATGTCAAAACCCTGACACACCCTCCCAGCAGCCTTGGGAGCACTGCCACGGAACTGCAGTCTGGGGGTTCCTGGGTGATGGTTGGTGAAATCAATCTCTACATTACTGTTACCTGTTCTCTGTTTCTTAAATAAATCTTTCTATGCTGATTGTGTCATTCCTTTGTGACGTTCAGTTTTCAAACTGCCTCTGCTCTGTAAACCACTCCAGGGCTGCTGGTTTGGCACTTTGCCTTTAGCTGTGCTGAAGTTTAAATCACAATACAAAAGACCTCATTACAGTCACTTGTACTTCATTCCTGTGTCCTGCTGAGACTCTTGTGAGTTCATCTTGAGCCCAGTTCTGAATCAAGAAAAGCTCATATTTCAGGAGGGACAATGAGAAGGTGGAGCCTGCAACACATTGTGTCTAAAAGAACCAACAGCAAACATCAGTGCAATTAGAAAAAAACTGCATGATTTCTGATGTTTTATTCAAAAGCTTTGGCTTTTTTAAGTTCTGACTGAATAACAAAGATGTTGTGGTTGTGGTGTCTGTGGAGATAGCAAGATCTTTGAAAAGTGACTCCTGATACCTGGATTTTACAGAAGAACCAAGCAGTCCTTGCAGCTCTGTCTTCTCGGGGAAACAGTTTGTGCTGTATCTTCTCCAATGCGGAATCCTCCTGGACTTGACTCCCAATTAAAGTAAATCCAAATTTCTCACCTTATTTAAGCTTCTATGGTGAGAAAATAGAGTGGCTGTTAACCCTGTTCTCAATGTACCAGGGAACAAGATACTCAGAAGGAAGTTCACCCAGCCTAGGTCTTGTGTGGAGAATGCCACACAAAGGGCACTTAACACAGTTTTCTTGAGTCCTGGCCTGGCACAGACTCTTCTTGCAGGTTCCTTCAGCCCTGTGGGTGCTGTCCTGTCAGAGCAGGCGCAGTGAATTGAGCACCAGGTAACGGGAGGAGAGCAGGTAGAGCCGGCGGAACCAGAGGAGTTGGCTGCGATGGCACCGCATGGCTCTCTAGGAGACAAAACAGTGCAGAGGGCGTGACAGGGACCTCCCCGAGCTGATGTGAGGGCAGTTTGCTGCTCCTCCTGTGAGGGGCAGTGCCCGTGGACAGGACAGCCTGCTCGCAGTGAGCAGGGACGAGCAGGGCAGCTGGAAGGTTGTTGTGCCTGAAGTTCAGAGGGTCCTGCCAGAGAGGACACTTTGTGTGTCACTTCTGACTCCTCCTCCCCATGTGATCTCAGGCCTGGGGAAGAGTTCACATGCTGGCAAGCAGGAGCCTGACAGGTGTGTCTGGGAACATCTCTGCTCCTTCTGACCACACACTGCCAGCTGCAACTGAGTCTATTTATAGAGCACCAGCCTAGAAAGGTCAGATTTCAGGAACAAAAACGCATGGGAAGAATGAACACCACCTTTATCCAAGTGGTTTCCATAAGTAACTCTATCTTTTGGAAGCAGGGGAAGACTGTAATTTGTGAATTAACAGCACTGTTTGCTGGGTATTTTCATGCTATGGAAGGGGAGCTAATCAAATTCTTATACAGGGAACCGTGGAGTAAATGTGTGACATCCTATGCAGCACAATTGTTTAAAAATGTGCAGTAAAGGGAACTTGTGAAGAGCTTTGGACCACAAGTTCACAGGCTGTCTCCATCTTTAGTGAGAGCTGTGATCCAAGGATGCTGTTCCTGGCAGGCAGTCATGCCAGTCTTTATCAGGCCACTCACATGTTCAGAATATTGTACAGGATCCAGTTTCCTTTGAAATGCATCCTTGGAAATGCATCCTAACATCCTGGAGACAGTATAAAACTCAGTGCCCTGTGACTGCTGGAGATCTCTGAGCTGCAGATCTGCTCAGCCCCATCCTGTCACGCAGCACATGAGGTAACCTGGCTTGTCCATGTTTAAAAAATCCCTGCAGACATTCCTCAGTGATATTTATAACCCATGGATACAATTACTTATGGCACTCCCTGGGAATGTGACACTTGTGATGACCAGGCAGGTGCCACCCATCTCACCTTGGCTTGTTCAGTCTCCTCCTCTGTGAGGATGAAGAGTGCATCCCTGGGCAGGAGGCAGGAGATGAGGACATCCAGGAAGGAAATGTATTTCCTGAAGAGATTTACTGATTCCAGCACGAGCACACGGCACCCTACACAGAGAAAGAGGATAAATGTTCAAAACAAGAGCATTCTTGTAAGGTGCTCTTTTCTCCAGGCTCAGCAGCTCTTTGCAGCTTCCCTGTGCTGCTGGCCTTGGGAATTTGTGTAGAAGGGGAACAACTTCTGATGCTTCCACCATGATTTCTTTGTGCCCAGTGCACACCTCTGACCATTTGTATTGGCTCTTATTCTGTATATGACCCTTTGTACTGGTTCTTGTTCTGTAATAGCCTGTGGAAAGCAAAGCTAGCTTTCAATATGCCAAAAACTGGGTGGTTTTTGCTTATAATTTAAATTATTCCTGCATAATTAGGCTCACAGGAAAAGGTGCAGATGATTCTCTGAATGCTGGCACTACATCATACAATAGAATTTTAAAACAGTAGTTTCTGGTTCAGCCACCAAAATGAAATTTCATCTTTCTACTCCAATTCTTAGCTACAGAATAAATATTTACAAGCTTCAGGAATCAAATATTAACTCAGGCAGGCAGTTACACTTTAATGGAGTTCCTGAATTCATTGTTCAGATGTTTGTGATGAAGCAGATGAAAGTAACATGTCTAAAGATTCTGCTGATGTTGAAGGTGTTATTTTCTGTTTTAAAGATCCCTTTGAACTCAAAAGTTAATTGCTACTTTTTTTTACCACTGCTAAATTGTCTTCAGTGATGAGTTCAGAGCTACTGATGGTCCCGTTAAGAGCCTGTAGCTCTCAAGGGAGCTGCTTTGGGATTTCCTTGGCTTGGAAGCTGCTGTGATTATGTTCCACACTTCTCACATTGTATTAAAGTTTGACAGAAGAGGCCAAAGTCACAGTTTACACAGGTGGTCAGAGATGCAATTCACTTGCAATGAGATTTCCTTCAGCGAGCCCTGAAACAGTGAAATTACCCAGAGGAGACAGAACAAAGCTCTCATGGACTCCCTCTGGCACATCTCCAGCATCTTTCAATTCCTTTCTTTCTTTTCTTTTTTCCAAAGGTGTTATTCCAACGTTTCAATAGCCTCTCCCACTCTCCAAAGCAAGACTGGGAGCTCTTCATTTCAGTAGCACAGAGGGCTCCAGGGCCGTGCTCCCCTTCCACTGAAGGGGACAGGGGACACCGGGACCTGACTCCCCAGCAGGTCGCACGGAGCACTCCCAGCAGTGGGCAGGGGCAGAGCCCTTAGGGGCGATCACCGGCACTTCCACCGGCCGGACGCTGCCGAGCCCGCGCTGTGCGGGGCAGCGGCGGAAAAGCTCCGCTGGAAGCGGCGGGCGGTGCTCGGGAGCCGCCGGGAGGTGGCGGCGTCCGCCGGCCGCGGGAGGGACCCGGGACACCCGGATCGCTTCGGCAGCGCTGCCTTCGACACCTCCTGTCCCAGCCGCGCCACTGCCGCGTCCCCAGCTCCATCCCGCCGCAGCCCCGCAAGGTCCCGGCGCGCCCCGGAGCAGCAGCTGAGCGCTGCCGAGCGCCCGGCAGGGCCCCGGGACGTGCGGGAATGCGGGGGCTGTGGGACCGGGACACTTCCTGACCGCGAACCTGAGCCCCTGCCCCGCTCACGGCCCGCCGGGACAAGGGACAGGCAGAGCTGTTCGGCTGCCAGCAGCTGCAGTTGCTCTCCCAAGGGATGCTCTGCAGGCACAAGTGCTGCAGTCTCTCACAGAACTGCCCTGACACTCCTTTAATCCCACTGGAGACATTTTTGGTTTCCCAACAGCAAACTTGGAAGGAAACCTGTGATGTTGCCGTGAGCAGGGGAAGAATTAGTACAGTGCTGGTCTTGTCATCAGCATTCCCACTGGCACCTGTTTGCTTTTCAAACAATGGATCTTTCCTTTCCTGGATGGTTTGAATGGACTCTGGCAATGCCACATCAATTCCTACTCACAGTGATGGCAGGAGAGACCTGGCATGGGGTTACCCAGCACTGCTCCCTGAAGCCTGGGCTGCTCCATTAACCAAACGTGCTCTCCCTTTCCTCAGTTTCTTTCCCTGAGAAATATTAATTCATGCAGCAACTGCACCCTTTTGTTCCCCAAAGCTCAGCAATAAGGGCTCAAAACCGTGGCAAGTGATTTCAGTGTGGATGGGTCTGACCTGCTGGGCCCTCCTCGGTCAGATCAGGCAAAGTGGTGGCATTCAGCTGCCCAAAAAGGAGGGCACAGTGAGAGCCCTCTGTGTCAGTGATCCGAGCAGGATTTCCATGTGCTGACAGCAAAGCCTGCTCTGCAGGGCAATGTGAGATGAAATGCAGCAGGGAAGGAATGTACAGTGCAGGGAGAGATGGAAAAGGGTTCAGAGAAACAGGCTGCTCCCTGCCAAGCGGGGTGAGAGCAGTGCTGCCATTGAGGAGTCTGCTCCTGTGACACCAGCAGGTGAAGCTGTTCAGAGCCTCTTGTGCCTGTGACCTGGGCAGGATGGGATTAGCAGTGTAATGCAACCTCTCCAGGTTGGCAGAAAGGGCAGGATCAATATAGCTCATGGATTAGGCCAAGAATAGAAGTGTGTGAAGCCTGCAGCCTACTCAGCTGGGCTTTCTACTTCCAAATCACTCAGGCAGCAAGGATGCCTAGAACGAGGAGCTCCTGAGTGAGCACTGTGTGAGCTGCAGGCCTGCACTGCTCCTGAAGGAAGGAGTGCGGTTCTTTTGGAAGAGCACTGGTTGTAGCTGGAAGGGGCCAGTGGCAGGGGTGGGAGCACATCCAGCAGTTGTCTTGGCTTCTTGAAACAAGTGCTTGTGCCTGGGCTGGAGAACTTGATTACAGCTTATAAAAAGCCTGTTGTGTTTGTGCTGGCTAAAGGCATTAGAAAGCAAAGCAGGATATTTAGGGTGCTCATTTGCATATCACTGAGGCAATGCAAGGCTTAGCTGGCTTTTGCATTTGCAGGGAGATTTTCTGTGGATTCCCTGATCACATGGGCTTACACAGGCTCACCCACAAACAGCTCCCTCTCACCAGCAGCAGCACAGCACTTTTCCATGGCCTGAACATGCCTTTCAGCTCCATCCAGACAGCCTCAATCCCAGCATCACTCTTGTTTCATTAAGCCCCTCTGATGCACAGCCCTGCACGCCTGCCAGATCAAATTATAAATACTGGGAATTTCAATGAGACTGGAACTATATTTGGAAAGGCTTAGCGTAAGCAGCAGCATGGGAGCTCCCCGTTCCTTTGGTGTTTGTAGGTCATGTCAGATGTGATGTAATCAGAGCAGCAAGGCTTGCACAGAGCTCCAGCAGTCTCTTGATGCTGCTGTGGAGAAATGGAAATGTTCTCTATATGTGGCTCTGTTTCAGACCTGAATGGGTTTGAGGCACAGCCCATATTTAGGACCAGAGTGAATCTCACAAAGCTGCACGAGCAGCACATGGAGGTGGCTCGGTGTGATGGGCCTGACAGCCAGCAGTGCCATCAGCCACTGCAGCTCCTTGTCCTTTGTACTGCACCCTGCACACACAGCTCTGCTGCATCCCAAGGCTGAACAAAGAAAAGGTCCTAGGGAAGAAGCTGGCACTAATACTCCTCTTTCATAAACTGGGGAACTGAAGGGAGCAGAGTCAGAGCTCAGCTTAAGGGCATTCTGCCATCTTGGCTCATGCTGTCTCATTAGGCCTGCAACTTCCTGCTAGCAGAGAATTAAAACTGATTTGCTGTGACTCATTCAAATCCTACAATGGTTTGGGAATTAGCATTAAAGGAACACAGCCTGGATGGCTGCTGAGGGAGCAGGAGCTTGGCTGGGTGGGCCTGGCTGATCCACCTTCCTCTGCTCTGTCCAAGCAGCTGAGTGACAGCTTTGTGCTTAAACGAGGTCCACACATTTGTCCCTGGGCAGGCACTGTTTGCTAGAGATAAGGGCTGCAGCTCTGCTCTAGAAAAGGGGTCAGGAGCAACCTCCTCCTGTACTTTGTTTCTTTCCTTTCCCTACTTGTACAGAGAATTTCTCAGAGATTGTTGCTCACAGGTGGGAGAAGCCACTACAGTTTGTTGTGCCACTGCAGATTTCAGATTTTCCTGAACACATTTTGGTGGAGGCTTAACTTGCTGCATGCAAACATTTTTGGCTAATTGGTAACTGTTTCTGAGGCTTTTGTCACAGAAAAGGAAAGAGGCTTGTAAGCAAGATGTGACCAAAAACTCTGCGACTGTGCTGAGAGACCTGGAAGGAGCACCCAAATTCACCCAAGAGGCACAGGCCAGACACTGTATCACACCATTGAGGCAGGACAACCCCAAGGGACTAAAAAGTGACTGTAGAGAAGCCTGAGCTGGTAAGAAATTGCAGGAATATAAAAATTCAGCTGTGGGTTTCAGCTGCAGTGCAGGAGGGAGTTGGGCAGCTGGAACCCTGGGCACAGCAGTGATGTAAAGGGCTGCAGGGTGGGGATGGGAGGTGGGATGGGAGGTGATGGACTCCTACCTTCAGGTAACTTCCCCTCTGAATGCAGGTACCTGTGAAAGAAGAGATACAAGGGGTCAACACTCAGTGGAGTTACTCAAACCCTGATTTTACAGGTATAAACCCTGCATGCTAAACCAACCCTTTTTGTTTAATACACACTGACAATGGCCAGTCTTGTGAGAAACTTCAGGAGCCCACACTGGGTGCACCCCACACTGGGTGCACCCCAG
Organism: Notiomystis cincta; assembly: GCA_013398075.1. Classification (NCBI taxonomy): domain Eukaryota; kingdom Metazoa; phylum Chordata; class Aves; order Passeriformes; family Notiomystidae; genus Notiomystis; species Notiomystis cincta. The sequence goes on along the minus strand of VZRX01019320.1, from coordinate 35,353 downwards.
GCAGGGCTAAGCCTCATTCCCCACACTATTCTGCCATTCCTTTCCTCATCCTGTCTGCTGGGACACATCACAAATAAGCTCCATAAATCAAATTCCCTCTCAGACTTCTCAAGGGAAACCCAAGAAGCTGCCAAAGGCTGTTCACCCCGGGAGCATCTCTGGCTCTTTGAAGCTGGCCAGGAACTTTGTCTCAGTGGCTGCTCCTCTTTGGGCACCAGCTCTTTTTTTCTAACCCAGGCTGGCACTGGGACATCTGAGAAGCTGCTCTGGCTTTTTGCTCTCCAAGACTTTGATCCCTTCATGACTTTGTCCTGGGAAAGCTCTGTAGCAAAAGAGAACAGGAGGAGCAGTATGGGAGATGTGAATGGTGATGGCACTTCCATCAAGAAGTGTAAGTGAGTGACCCTGGGAAGGTGAGGGCAGCAGAGGGTGTTAACTTCAATTCCTTTTTTAATTCTCTTGTTTTCCCTGCTCCTGGCTTTGGAGCCCGTGGGCATCGCCTGGATTTGGCCCACGGCAGGGCTGGGAAGCAGCAGGTCTCCAGCAGATGGCACTCAGGGCTGTCCCACACCCAGTCCTGCTCTTCCAGGAGAGAAAGAAATCCAAACAATGGAACATTTGCCAAAAGGAGAAAGGAAATAATAATATAAAAAAAGTTATTTAACCCTGTGTAATATTTAAAGAGATTGTTATCACCTTGTAGTGGTGTATCTAACAAAGGACAATGTGCCAGTTCATGTGTAAATCAGCCAGGATAAAACATGCATTATATGTAAACTGCTGTGCTTCTCCAGTCACTTTCAAACTAGGATTATCTCTGGCTATTGGTTAAGTTCAAGGAAAAGGATTAGCTACACAGGTCTAGACAAAATAGGAAGCACGGAGTGATGAATACTCAATGCAATACAAAGCAAAAGTCAAGCCAGAAATGCAGGTCATGACAGAACTCAAACAGCAATCAGAAAACATATTTAAACAGATTCTCCTGCCCGTGGTGTCCTCTGCTCCAGAGCCAAAGCAATGCCATTTCCTACTAAACAATGGCCTTGGAACACTGACTTGGCCACTTCTGCCTCACCACTCACACCTTACTGCTCTGACAAAGATTGTTAAATGTTGCCTTGTAATTTAAATATCTCCATTAAGATGTGCTCTGCTCTTCTGCTAGAAGTTTCTTCCCCCACAAGTGGAATCTGGCCACGCAAAGAAGTGATTCAGCACTTGGTACAGTTAGCAGGGTGGGAACCTTTTAGAATAAACTTGGAGAGATAAAGCAGTGAGTGGTTGTGAAATCTGGCAAACTCTCTGAAGGCCCAGTGTCTGTTCTGTTGTGCTGCTCTGCCATGGAGGCATCTTCAAAGCACTGAGCTGCTCCAAGAGGGAACTAATAATAACCATTCCTGTCACTAGAAACAGGAGTGAGAGATCCAGCTCATATGGAAACATTTCAGCAGGAGCAGGGAGCATCTTCAGCAGGGAAGAAGAGGTGATTCAGCAGTAAATCGAGGAGTTTGTGCTTGTGTAGAGGTTCAGGGAGACACAAACTGTGTTTGGTTACTGAAAGGCTCTCAGAGCTGCTGCCAGCAGACCTGTCACTCATCTGGAAGAACAGGCATGAAGAAACTGCATCTCTCCTCATCCTTTCTGTCCCAATCCAAATGCTTCAGTTCTCAGCAAGGCTCAGTGCAGAGCCCTGGGAATGGGCTCCACCCAGCTCTGTGTGCAGAGGAATTGCAGCCTTGCTCATTTGTATTTCTCTGTGGTTGCAGAGAGAGAGAAACACGAAGCTCTACCTCCTGCACACGTTCACAAAATGAGCCAATCCTCTCCCAAATCCATCTTCTCACTCCCATCTCCACCCTGCTGGAGTGTCTCCATGGGACACTTCCAAGTAGGGGAGAGGTTGCAGCTCTCAGTTGTTGCCATTTTGGGAATGTTGTTTTACAGATTGGACTTGCTGTGGTTTGGGCGAAATGAAAGAGTTTGGCATAAAATCTCAAAAAGTAAAACACAAACAGGCTCTTTTTCAGGAGATTTTTCCATGTGGGTGTGTTGTTGTTTTTTTTTCCCCCAGAGAGACTTTTTATAATCCTTTTTAAACATAAAATGACCTAAGGTGGCTTGTTCCCACCCACTGCCCAAGTGCCAGAGGCTGGTGATTACAGGGCACCTCTCCCTGCACCTCTCTGTTATGCCTGTGGTAGGTTCAGTGAAGAATTTGGGAATGCCATGAGACACCCAAAGGCTCCAACCATTTCTGCCCTGCAAGAACTCAGCCCCAGCTCCTCCCTCAAGGCCCAGCTGCTTTGAAGGCTATTGCTGTCTGCAGCCATCAGCTCCATCTGCTCTGCAGAAACACTGAAATGGCCCAACGCCCTCGCCCTGCAAACTGCAGCACTGAGCTCGCTCCCAAATTCCCTGTCTTTACTCAGCCATCCTCCAGGAAAGGTGTGAGTGGGTCAGCTCCTACGTGGCACTGACCAGTGAGGCCTCCCCACCTGCTCCAAGAAGAAATAAGTCAAGATGGAGGTGAAACCTTGGCCCTGGGGAGCACAGAACTCCTCTGTGGGCTCATGCCCACGAGGGTGTGTCACAGTTTGGGTGATGCTCTGTTTGATGAGAAGTTGTTCATTGGATTCAATGACTTCACTCTCCAAATAGTTTCCCAAGCCAGAGGCAAAACCCTTCACTGAACTGACTGCTGGCTGCTGTGGAGCACTGGGGAAACACAATTTTGAAGAGCACAACAAAGAATGGATGTCTTAAAGCTGCACTGGGGCTCCATTTAGGATCCCAATCTCTAATCTGCCCAATTAATCTGATGAAACAGATGTGAAGGAGGAAGAACAGGCAGTCTCTTAGGAACCACAGAGACATTAGAAGGATATACTTGCCAGATGTTGGATGTTTGCTCTCTGGAACGCCTCCTCCCTCCCTAACTGGACTTTCTGGCTCCATTTCCATGCACCCTGAGCAACACTGTGGAGCCACAGGCAGTTTGTACAACACTGCTCAGGCACTCTGTACTCACACGTGGGGCAGTGGCAAAAGATGGTTCTGCCAGTGACAATTCAGAGCTCTTCCAGCTGACACAGCTGTCCCTGGCTCTGTGCTTTGGGCCCTGCACTGTCTGGGAGAAGAATGTGCAGTGTCACTGCTCCACACACTCCTTGCAGCCCAGTGACACTGGGAAGGACACTCCTTGAGGCTGTGTCTTTGGGGAACAAAACCCTTCTTTAGGGGGAATCCCTTCTGTGCTGATGCTCAGCTTTAATCCTAATGGCTCTCAACAGTGTCATGGAAAGGCACTGAAATGAATGAACTTGGTCAAATTAAGGAATGAGAGAAAGGGATGAAGGAATGAGATGAAATGTAGAAAACCATGGGACATATGCCAGGGCAGAGAGCTTTGAGGTGAAGTCTCAAGGATAGACAGCAGAGGACAATTCTGTCTCAGCCTTAAGGGGACAGTCTGGCTGCAACCACAGCCATCACTCATAATCTCCCCCAGGACAGTAAAACAAGTGAGAAATGCATGGGCTGCAGCTGCTGAAAGGAGGGAGAGATCTTCCAGCCCCACACTGTAAGAAGGCACCAAATAAAAATGGTAAATGGGATATCATTCACTATTATCAAGCTAATCACCCAAATTCAGCTTCCTCTCTGTCCTTTAAGACCCAGTCTTGGAAGCTCAGCACAAGAATTGTACTTTGTTGGGGTGAGATGCAGCTGGTGGCCTCTGAGAATGGCTCCCACCAAGTGGGGCTGGCTGGACACTGCTTTGCTCGTTGTTTCCACACAGGGATTTGCAGCTGGCATTTAACCAACCCTCCTCTTCCAGGGAGCCTCAGTGCAGCCCTTCAATGTCTGTGCCATTCAGGAATGGGGCACTCAGTGGCCAGGCTGGGACGTGGAAGTGCAACAAGGCATTGGTGGCACTCAGGCTGCATCCTGAGCGACTGCTGAGCAATAAAGCTCCTAAATATTCTCTCTGCACAGCCTCATTTACAACCTGCCACAGAGCTGGTGAATGTTAAAAAACATCCTGCAGGACTGAGAGGTGTTTTTCCAAATGGAATTGATGAGAATAGGCTCAGCTAATGATTCCTTGATGTAGCTTTTTATATGGCATCATTGATAGAAGTTTTATGGATGCAGTTGCTATAACAACATAATGCACAGTGGTTAAATATAGCAGCTCCTATTTTCCACTCAGTTTGCTCTGCCCTAAGCAGACAAGACTATTCTTTTCTGTTCTAGCTGGGATGAAATGGATTTGATAGCTCACTAAAGAAAACAAGTGGTACAGTCCTTTCTCCTCCTTACAAAGATGATTCTTGTCCATCCTAAGCAAGCAAACAACAAATCCAACAGCCTTCCATTTGCCAGGCTCCTGGGCATGAGGGGTTGTTAAACTCAAAATGCACAGTGACTCACGCAAAACTGAACCACCTTGATATTACATGTGATCTCAGTGCAGGCACTGTCATTTCAGAGGGCAGGAAAGAGAGGTTCTCCAGTATTCCTGTCACACAGTATTTACCAAGCTTATTACCACAGAGCCTGGTGACTGGCCACATGCTGAGGGGGGACAGAGTGACATGGGTGTCACTCAAGACCTGCTCTTCCTTGTCGATGAGTGTAAAGGATCCAACCTCCCACAGCCAAGGGAAAGCTCCTGTTTTGAGGGGTAAGAGAGAATGATGTTGCCAAATGAAGGTGATGGGGAAAGAAGCAGAACTGCAGAAGATTGCTTCCAGTTCTCCCTGCTTGGCTGCAGTGGGTTTTTCTTGGGTTTGAGTTGGGGTTTTTTTTCTGTCTGGAAGCCAGAACTGAAATACTCCCAGGGGAGACAGCAATCAAACAGCAATTTGTATTCCTCTCCCATCCTATTTTTTTCTTATTTTTCCCTTGCAGAAGAACAAATCCACCCTTGAACCTTGGCATTTCCCAGTTCCTCCCAGATCTGAAGGCCAGGCAGGCACACAGCAGCAGCTGGACTCCTGCAGGCTGTCAGGAGGAAGGTTGCTGCAAGGGAAAGAGCTCATTTCTACTGAGCAGTTCCTGCTCCTTTGAACATAACCTCTGTTCCAGGCACTGCAAAGAATATTTGTGCCCTTAGCAGACAATACTGAGCAACTGCTCAGCTATGACCATTTCCTGAAATGTTTTATTCCTTGAAGCTGTTCAATAATTTGCACCTCCTGAAGTGAGGAGTTGTGGGAGGGGTCACAGAGCCTGTTCTACCCTTGCTCTTGCAGAAAGGAGTCTCATGGAAGTGGGCACAAGCCTGTCTCCCAGAGACTGGGAGCATCCAGAAGAGCTGAGGATCACTGCACCAGCCCTCTGCTTCATCCTTTTCTCCACTTTGCACAGTGGAGGCAGAACCCTGCAGGAGTGTTTAAAGATGGTTAATAAATGCATTGCAGATGATACCTGGAGGGGAGAGGTCGTTTGCCTTTCTCTTGCCATGTAGCTCTGGGGCCCCAGGGGCAGCCACTGCTGCTCTGCAGAGCTCTGCTGGCACGGGGGGACAGGAGAAGCCTCAGTTTATGCTCCCAGAGCTGCCTGTACTGGCCAACATGTGAGAACTCATCAGGGCACTGAGAGTCAGGAGTGATGCAGTCACGCTCTACTTCCTCCATAACACAAACTGAAAAATAATGAGGGCAAGCAAGCCACTAAAAATAAACTTAACCTTTCAGCAGCCACGGCATCACTCCTGCCACATGTAGATGATGGGGCTACCATGATTAATTCTGCTGATTCAGGACTGGAAGGGAGATAAGGCACAAAGCAGCCCTTAGTTAATGAGAACTGCTCAAGCTCTGGGGTCCCTATCAGCACAGATCTCACCAGCCCAGGCAATGTTCTGCCCCAACTGAGGACCAGTGCAAAGCTCTGAGTTCAAGGGAATTGTAGACAATGAGAATTTCCTGGTAACATGCTCTGAGACATGAAGAGGGTTAAATCCCCAGTGCATACACAGGAAACCTACAGCAGGAAGGTGGGAAAGTGAATTCTGCACAGCCATAAAGTAAGACAAGAGTAGACCTGGGATCAAAATCAATAGTTTTCCTTAAATTTCTCATATATAACTCAGCTGCTAGCCTGTTTTCCCATGATCTCTTCAGGGTGGAGGAGGACACCTAACAAGCTGGCCTCCATTCTCTTTGTAGGTCATACAGCAACTGACTGAGCAAACAGAAGTGCAGGCAGCTGGAAGCTCTTTAGTCCCTCTGTGCCAATGGTGTGAGCATTGGTCATCAACCTTTGCTCCTCAGCCATCAACCTCTGCTCAGCCTCTGCTCAACCTCTGCTCCCCAGCCATCAACCTCTGCTCAGCCTCTGCTCCTCAGCCATCAACCTCTGCTCAGCCTCTGCTCCCCAGCCATCAACCTCTGCTCAGCCTCTGCTCAGCCTCTGCTCCTCAGCCATCAACCTCTGCTCAGCCTCTGCTCAACCTCTGCTCCCCAGCCATCAGCCTCTGCTCAGCCTCTGCTCCCCAGCCATCAACCTCTGCTCAGCCTCTGCTCAGCCTCTGCTCCTCAGCCATCAACCTCTGCTCAGCCTCTGCTCAACCTCTGCTCCTCAGCCATCAACCTCTGCTCAGCCTCTGCTCCTCAGCCATCAACCTCTGCTCAGCCTCTGCTGCTCCTCAAACAACTGTGCCTGAAACCATCTCCCCACTCAGCCCAAACAAAGACACTGCTTGCTTTAACCCTACCCCCCTCTCCTCTGTTAGGCTATTTCAGAAGTTGCTGGGAAAAGCCTCTAACGCTGAATTCCAGCCATCAAAGCTCTCAGCATCTTCCCAGAGGAGCTGAAGGTCCCAGTTTGGGTTCTGTGGCACTGCAGCTTTCTCTAGGCAAGTGAGAAAGGCAAATCACTGTGATGTTGTCAGCAAGGAGAGCCAGAAGAATTTGTTTATTTGAATTGCACAGATGATTCAGAAAACAAATGGGTGCTATAAATACAAGCTATACTTGCAAAGAGTTCTTCTCATGCCTGGGAAAGGCAGGGGCAGCTCTGGAGGAGACCTCTGTAGGACACAGTGAGGTCTGAATGAACAGAGAGTTAAAGTAAGACACAGTGACTGTCTTGCCAGCAAAATTAGAATGATTTCAATACATTTTTTCAATACATTGTATTGTTTTGTCCATCAACCTCACCACATCACAGTAGAGAGGGCCTCATAATATAAGGAATTAAATGGTGACGAAACTAATGGACTCTTCCCAAAAGTGGTAAATAGGGACAGCTCCAGTGAAAGAGCAACATCCTTGGGTCAGAGAGGTAAATTCAGGTACCTGGACAAGATGGCAACATCCTCTGGAACAGTGGTGCAGAACCTTCCAAAACCCAACTGCCACCAGCTCAGGCATCAGCTGTTCTCACACCCTCCTCAAAGCAGAAGTGCAAAGTGATCTGTGGTGTATTTTCATGGGATCAAGGACAGGAAGAGCAAAGGGGGCCCAGTGAGAGTCAGACTGGCAGAGTACCAGCTGATGGTTATTTCCAGAGCTGTGGCAGTTTCTCCAGACAGTGCCTTGTCCCACAGCCTGGCACTCAGTTGGAGCAGTGAAGTGAACACTGCCTTTGGTTCTGCTTCCACAGCAGCCCAGGGGGGCACCCAGAGAAGTGTCAGTACCTGACAGCAGTGTACAGAGAGATGTGGTTGGCATGGCCACTCACTCCTCCAGCATCAAACGTCAGCACCTGCAACAAAACCACACAACAAGAAGCCTTTAGGAGCAGGAGGAGGAGCCTGTGCAGTTCCCAAGTTTGACATCCAGCACAGCACTGTCCCAGCCCGTGTGTCTAACGAGTTGTTTATGTGTTGCACAATGAGGCCTTGTGTGTGAACTCCTCATGCCACAGAAACACAACTAAACAAACAAGCCACTCTGGAACTAGATGACTGCACAGCCTAACAGCTTGAACAACAGAAAGATGACAGAGATCGTGTCCCCACTGGCAGGATGCACTTGTTACTTATTACCAGGGCAAAAGGTCACTTTCAAAGTGATCTGTTGCAAATGTGTTCCTGACCCGAGAGGTCCAGCTCTATGAATCACTGTATCCTGGATCTGAGAGCATCCTCCAGTGCCTGTGCACGACAGGCTGCAGCTACAGTTTGCTGTGCTGTGAATCAGGACATTGCTGCAACAAGAGCCACACGAGCATGTACAACTGTCCTGGCTGTAATGAGGCTTCACCACAGAATAACACAGAGATAAAATAATCTGATAGGAGAAGAAGCCTTTAAAAACAATATGACTGCACTTTTGTACAACCAAATCAGGCTTTTCACTGAATGAGATCATGTTGTTATTGATTCTCTGCAGGGAGAAATGGGAACTCCAAAATGCAGAAGTAATGTGTGAAGACAGCACTGCCCAGTCACTGTCCAGAGCACAGAACACCCCTGGCTCCCTGCTCTCAGTGTGTCAGGGGTGAAGCATCACCCTGGGGACTCACTCCTTCTCTGGGGCTTGCACTGGGTACTTAAAGGCTCTCAGTTCCAGCCAGGCAGCCAAACTGGCAGCACAGAGTGCAGAGGGAGCAGGGAATGTGTGCCCATCCTCTTTCCAGGGGCTGAAAGTGCCAGGCCCTGGACAGTGCAAAGCTCAGTGCTTGCTCTGGGAGAGAGCTCTCCCCAGCTCCCTTCTCTGGGACCAGGAAGAAATCATCAACTCCCACGTTTCAGGCAATGTTTGCTTCCTTGCCAGCTTGTTCTCTCTTCAGGGAAGGAAATGCTCCAGCCTTGCTCACTCACTGCACCTCCCTTCTCAAAATCTGTTTTATATGCAGGGCCTGGAGCACTGGGTTAGAGATCAAGGGAAGATCAAAAGCCACTGTGCCCGTCCTGCAACTTGCTCCTCCACCCTCCAGCAGAGAGGCCCTCTCAGACATGGGATATTGAGTCAAGAGGGAGAGGAAACACAAAGGCAGCGATAAGAAATACTTGAAAACCCACAAACTTCACACAAGCCTGCTCATAAACCCACCCACCCAGGACGAGCTCACAGTTAAGACTCTCCACTTTGCCCAGTGGCTGCCAGCAAGCACCAGGTTGCTCTTTGCTGAGAGGAGCTGGTGGGACCAACTTTGGTTTCATTCATGTACAAAGAAGCATTTTCTGCTCAGCCTCTGTTTTATAAGGAGAAAAAGGATGTGTTTAACCTTGGCTGCTGCTGCACATCAGCACTGCCAGAGAGCTCTGCAGGTCCTGCAGGGTGCTGAGCCCTCCCTGTGGATATCAACTTTTGGAGGAGCTGGTCTGGGAAACACATGAAATTCAGCACAGCTCAGGGAATGAGCACAGCACCCTGTACTTTGCAGATAAGAAAAAAACACACTCTGAAGTCACTCCTTCCTAGAGTGGCACTTCCCCAAGATGACAACATACCCCACTCACTGCAGGCAGAATAAATTCCTATTCAGGTGAGTAACAGTGTGAGTCTGATAAGGGCTGGATTGCACTAAACCTTTTCCTCAATGGAGATAGAGACAGGGTTTGTCTCTTCTGCCTGGTCCCCGATTTTTATGTAACCTGTACAAACAGAACATTTTTAAGAGTAGTACCCTGCTGTTAAATGTGGTTGAAATTAGCCAATGGGCTCTAAAGTCTTTTGAAACATGCATGTGCACATACATATAAATAGGGTTGCATTATTCCTGTTTCCTTAGGAAATCAAGCTAGAAACCCAGGCAAGCCAAAACACACATTTTTCCTTCTGTAGAGGTTACAAGAGAACGAACCAGAAGACTGAGATAAGAGACTACAGTGAGCAGACTAAATAAACTAATCATTGTTTTTACAAAACTGGCTTGGGCCAACTGTGAGAGCAACAAGGCTGGGCTAGGAAATATTCTTGACATGGGAATTATCTGTTCAGAAACACCTCTGGAGGTTTTTCTTCTCCACATCTGTTTTGAAATAGAAGCTGCTGAGCTTATGTAACATCTGATCCAGCTGAAGAGACTACACAGAACTCATTTTCAGTTGCTGTAGTCCAGTTTACTGTTAGGACATTTATGCCTGAATTGCCTGTCTCTTCAAATAAAAGAATTTTTAAGTACAATTCCCAAGGTATCTGCACAGTGACTTGGCCACGGTGGCACTCCCTTTGTCTGATCCCTCTCAGCACACATCTGGCTCAGGGACAGCAGGGATGTCCCACCCTAAATGTATCATATATCATCTAAATATCTATATATGCCATCTAACAGAGCTCTGATTCCACAGCACCACTGTGCTGTTCATGACTTAAAGCAGGCAGCAATCACATGTAAATCAATCCCTCTGGCTTCAGGGATTCCTCTCATTGATAAGGAATTTGAATTTCTTTCTCACATGCTGAAGATATTTTCACACGGGAGCATTTGCTCCTTCCACACAATGCAGCTCCTGCTGTGCTGGCTTTTAACTCCTAACCTGCACCAGGCTGATGATGAAATCAAGCAAACAATCAGGAGAGGATGAGAAAACCTGAACATCTTGAAAGTGTCTGGGTTCAAAACAGGCTTAGCCAGTTCTGGGAGCGAATTGCTGGGATAGTAAATATACTTCATGTGGAAATTATTGCTCAATGAAATCTTTAGGGCAAGAGGGAGTTCCCTCCCCACACCTGTTCTGAAATGGGAGCTGCTGCTGTTGCTGGTTTTTCTTCTGGGTGACCTTGGTATTCAGGAAATGGAGCTTTCACTAGTGGAAGCCAGAGCAGCAGCCAAGACAAACAGGTCCAGAAATCCCTTCCGGAGAGGGGAGAGCACAGAGGAAATTACTCAGTTACCAGCAGAAGAGAAAACTCCTCAGAGGTCTGGAGACCATGATCCCTCTCCACACCTCAAAGCTGAGGGTCTCCTCCTCTCTCTGGTGTCGTGCAGTGCTTCAAACACAGCACACATCTGCTGTGGGGACACAAAGAAAGCTCTCTGCTTTTTCACAGGGGCCAGCCCTTAAAACGCCACAGCAAGCAACTCCATTTCTCATGGCCTTCCCCTGAGCATCACCCCTTACACTCACAGTGAGATTCAAACTCCCTCTGAGTCTCTTCTGAGTTTGGAGATGTCTTTTGTGTCTGATTTAGGAGCAACAAGAGCTTGCCTGGAGCTCACACAATACTCTGTAACTTCCTTTTTCACACACCAAACACTTTCTGATCTGCATGAAGACAGAGCAGCCTTGGCTGCCTCTCCCTGCATCATTGGCTTCTGCTTGTAAATCCAGCAGGCAAGAAATAATTTCCAAATTCTATAAATTAGTTTTGGCTTTGAGTACACCAACCATTAATTTCTGTGTCTGCACCATTTAATGTAGAGCTTGGATGAAATATGTCCCTGTAGCTCCCAAAAAGATTGAGCTACTCCTGGACTTCCAGGGCAACTGAAATGAGTAAAAGGAAACTACACAGAACATGGGGGGACTGCTTGCCTTGCAATCCTTCCTTTCAGACATGCTGGAATTGCAGCCCCTGCTCCAGTGCCAGATGGCACACAACATGTTCTGTAAATAAAGATACCACTGTCAATGCTGTGACTACTGGGAGAACTGGGGAAAGTTTTCCCACTGGGATAGCTACAACAATACACATCTTCCAGTCACGTTGACTCCACTGAGTTGGTCTGAAACTCTGCTAGTTTTTGAGTTTTTTCAAGGCTCTTTTAACATGTTCAGCCAATTCTATCAATTTCAACATCAGTGAAAAATGGACTCAGTTTACCTTTCAAGGCAAGGCTGTTGGTTTAGGACAGCAGAGATATCACAGCTAGCAAGCTCTGAAGTTTTAAATTGCAGGATGTTTAACAAAGGTAATTAGGAGCCTCTCTTGCTGTTGTTGGCACATCCAGTCTGCTCCTAAATGAATGGTATTACAGCAAACACGAGGGACCTGTGGGATTGCTTGGGAGACTTCAAATAAAGAACATTTCCAGAGCAGTTCATTACCCTGAGAAGGGGCTCCAGCTGCCCTCGGAGCTGCTGCTGTGTCCTGCTGCAGGGATTTGTCCTCGGTGCTGTCAGGGAGGAGCTGATGGGAATACAGGGCCAGCACCATGGCCAGGAATGTTTCCTGCTCTGCAAACCCCACATTTCACTGCTCAGCTCAGCTCTACTGCTCAGCTCAGCTCTGTTAGTGACAGACCCCAGCCTCCCCCAGTACAAACAGCTGGAGTTTAATCTTCCCTGAGGCAAAGATCTAATCCTTCCTTAACCATCCAGAGGAGTTCTGGTGTTTTCAGAATTTCTTCTGGGGTTTTGGTGCACTTGTCCCTGTGCCCCTGAGAGTCACAAGCATGCAATACAAATCCTCCTGTGTTTGGAGCTTTCAGATTAGATTAAAACCTATCTATTCAAGGGGCCAAAAGGCACAAAAGGGAGTCCAGGAAAACTACATTTGTCTCTGTGCACAGCAATGAATTTCATGGAAAATTAGCCTCAGAATCAATACCAAGTTGGATGCATGATGCTGGTTTTGTGCTCGTGGGGCTTTCATGCTACAGGATATGTGGTTTCTTGTTTTGTGAAGTGCTGAAAGGCTTTGAGAGTTTCGTGATTTTGCTGCTAATCAGTGTGTGACAGTGCCATGCCTGATCAAAGCAGGGTTCAACAGAGAAGAACACAACACAACCCTTTCCATGCTTAGGCCCTTATTCCTGTTCTGTGGGAAAAAAACCCCAAACTATACCAGTGCCAGGAAATCTCCCCAGTTTAATATTCTTCAGTCCTGACCTATAACCCTGCTAACTGAGCTCTCTAACACACATCTGCCAATGGGCTTCAAATCTAAGCCTAAACCTAAGTCTAAACCCCAGATGGGCTCTCTCCACCACAACGTGGTTACTTTAAAATACAGAAAGCATTTGAAGAGTTAGAAAAGCTAAATTCCTCCACTGCTCATTTTTCACTGGGAAGCAAAGAAAGCTCTCCTGAGAGAGAAGACGCATCCAAACCTTAGAGACTCCAAAGAAAGCTTCCAGAGGGAAAGGGAAAGCCCAGAACACCAGCTCAGAAGGAATGTGGCAATTGCCTATGCTGCAGAAAGTGTCACTTTACCAGGTTGATGTTCTTGTCTTCTATGTGCTTTAGGACAAGGGTGGCGAGGAGCTGTGTGTCCCACTCCACATTAGGATTATCTGGAAGTTCCCTGAAAATGAGAAGGGCAATCAGTCATTTCACTGCTGAGAACTTTGTAAAGACCATGCTGGAATAGAGAGATCCTATTAATAACAGAATGAAATCAAGATGTATTTATTTACCACATAAAACCACTGAGCTTTACTTAAAAGTCTTACAGGCTTGGATACTGGAGGGTTGAAAGAGAAAGAGCAGTTCCAACACCCTCCTCATGGATTTGCCAAGGTCTCCCTTTCCTCTTACCATTAAGGCAGACTTTGTGACTGCTTTACTTCAGGCAACATCTATTTTGTAAATTCTTTTTCTTGATTTATCCCAACCAAATTTAAAACTCCTTTAAAAACATATTTTTCTGAAATACTTCCCAATTATAATCTACTGGTGAAATACATTGGGAAAGTACCAAGCAAACTCTTGCTCTCATTTATTCAGGAATAATCCATTAACCACAACCAGAGGACAGCAGAGTTGTAATTATATGGCTTGGATTTGATAGTAGTTGTTCATGTGTTTATTTTGTGTTCTGCATACCCAGCTGGTATGCAGACCATACTGTGACTGAACTCCCTGCCTGGGTACTTTGGATTGCAGGATTCTAGGGGCAGGGACCATGAGCCAAATGCAAAATAGCACCAGACAGCCAAGAGAACATTCCATATTTACACAACTGAGAGCTGAACGTGACCCCCCAGTCATTATGTTTGAATGATGCCAAGAAAACATTGCTCACAAAGCTGCAAAGGTTATTGGTAACAATAGGATAACACACAGCTGCTAGAGCCCAATAATGACATGTTTAACTGGTCTTTTTCTCAGACCTTTCCCTCCTCTGGAAGTCTGATAATTGCTGTGAGGTGGTTCAGCAGCAAAATGACTACACAGCATTCTCCCACAGCCACAGGGGCCTGGAACTGAACTGATCCAGCTGTTTGCAGCAGAGAGCAGGAGCCACATCCCACCACTGCTCAGGCCTTGCTCCCTGCCCAGGCTGCAGGGACAGCAACACCTGCAACCAAACAACAGGGAAATGTCTCCTTGGCATGTTCCAAAGTAAAGCTCAGCCTGGCTCTTCAGGAGGGGTCTTCTGGCCACAGTTTTTCCCACTGCTGTTAACAGAGGTTGGAGTGGAAGGAAGAGCTTTATGTCCAAACTGACTGTGAGCTTTCCCCCGTTGTGTTACATGTTCCTGTTCAGGCCCCAATAATGTGAATTAGAAACCCCAGCACAAAGGAAGCAGTTCCTACACCAGGGTGCACATTCCAGCTCTGGTCCCTGTGGCAGTACTGCAGCAACAGAAGTTTTGTGTTGTTGGCAATTCCCTGTGGGACAGACAGCATCTCTGCCTGATGTACACCACACACCTGAATTGCACCACTGGAAAGGCCCTGCTACATCTCGTGGCTGTCTCACCAGTTTAACAATCCTGCATCTCACCTGCTCACACACAAACTCTGACATCTCCTCTTTGAGGAGGAAGTGGCCCTGGTGACCCTGAAGGTATGGCAAGACCCAGCATGTCACAATATGTCACAACATGCTCAAACTGAGCACATTTAGAAATATGATTCACCTAAAGCATCCCAAGAAACAAGCACAGAGTCCAAGGGCAAGTCTGACAAGGCTTCAGTTGTTTGAATGGTACCTTTGAGGTCTGTCAAGGCTTAATCTGATAAAACTAAAGCAGCACATTAGTCTACCAGGGATTCTTACACTGATCACTTACAGTGCAAATATCATTCCCCTTTTTGGACAGGGTTAAATGCAGGAAGTGAAAAGTCCCATTAAAACAGGAAGGGTGCTCCAACAGTGAGAGGTCAGGAAAAAAAAGTAGGGCTTGGAATTTATGATGTCCAGGAGGCTTTGGTGTCATAGCCACTGCACTCAGCTTTATTGGGCTGTCTCCAAAAAGGCTGCTGGGTAGTGGAGCAGGTTTTAACTAGTTTAGACAGATAAAGATCATCCTCGTCAATGGAAATGAACAGCTGGAGGCAACGGTTTAGAATCCCTGGAAACAAAACAATCTGAAGGCATGAGCAAATTAACTCCATCAACACTGAACTGATTAAGCAGGGATATTCTACCCAAAATTCTGCTTCTACCCAATTCCTGCTGGTCACAGAGAGACCATTTACTCTCAGTAAGGAAAAGGAAATATTTTTCTTGCATCATATTTGTCAGGTACAGAAGAGCAGCTGATCTTGCCAAACAAGAGACACATGCACAGAAGCACATTCCTAACTCATTAATAGCCACGATGGCCCATGGAAGTATTCCCAGCTCATTCTGCAAACACAAAAACTCACCCACAGTTAAATGACAAACCCAGCATCACCCAGAGAAGTCAGCAATAAATACATTCATCGAGGCTGCTCCAGGAAGTGGCTTTTCTTTTATGGTAAGGGTTTGTATAATACTTTATAAAAGTGCTCCTATGATAGCAGGGACCCACAGAAAGCATGAGACCAGTCATTTTCTGCCTGTGCTCTGCATATCAGTAACTGGAGATGAAAAGGATGAAAAGGTGATGAAGCAAACTGAGTTCATACACAGTGTGCAGCCATGCAGGACTGTGCAGCCATGCAGGACTGTGCAGCCATGCACACAGGACAGGCTGACAGAGCTCTCCACATGCCCAGGGAGCTCTGAAGGGACATCAAACTTTGAAAACTGCTCACAAAATCATATATGAAAAAGATATTTTTCCTAATATCATAACTAGGTTCTCCCCAAACCTGAACAGTCCTCTGAGGTGCTGCACTATTGAAATAAGCTGCATTCATTGCTTTTACCTTCAGGACTTTGTATCAGAAGCATTCAGCATTTCAATGGTTAACTCCACTCCACGCTGCCTTTCTGGCTAAGACTGCTAATGCCTCTGAGCTCAAGGTCGAAGGGCTGAGATAAAGGACTATAAAGGAGTGAAAATTAGCACATTCCCTGGAGCAGACTGGAGCTCTTCCCAGGAGACACCGTTCCCCACCGCCCTCTTCCCTGTCCTCTGCCCCAGAGAGCTCATTGTTGCTGCTGTCAGTCACTGCCACAGATCAAGACATAAATCCCACACCAGAGGCCTCCCAGGTCATGCTGCTGCAGGGGGCTGTGGGAAGGGCAGAGGGGTTTGGGCACTTGGCCATATTTCCATCCATATCATGGTCTGGAAGGGATGTTTATGGGATTCCACGTGTCTGATACTGCATGCAGGTAGGTGGCTGCTTGGGTGCAGAGAAAAATGGGGAGATGCATAGAAAAAAAATGCCATTCCTCCAGGAATTTTCAGTGAAAGCCATGATGTGCAATGTACAGGGAATTTACAGCTGTGCCAGGGGATCTACAGCCTCAAGAGAGGGAAGTGGAGAATTATGGTGCTGCAGTTGCTGCAGTGTGGAAAAGAGTCTGTCTCTGCTCACTGATTTCAGCAGTCACAGGAAACATCATATTCAGAAGACAAAACCCTGCACCTTCCTATGCATCCATCCACTGGTAGCAAGAACCACACAGGACCCCTGGTTTTCTCCATCTCCCTCCCTTGCTTTCCTCCCTGCCAAGCTGAGCAGAGCAGAGACTGGCATGTGCAGTTGCCCTTCCCAAGGTTTGCCCAGGAAGGATGCAGTGGATGCCCTGGACATTCCTGCCCTTGTGGAGAGCTCCAAGGGCCCAGAGCAAATCACACCAGCACATTAAGCCACCATCCCACCTCGTGCAGGTTTTGCCCAGCAGCCTTACAGCTGAGAATGAGAGATGTCACAAATCACTGCCTGGTGCCAGCTCCTCTCCAGGCCTCCTCCTCTGCCTGCCCTGGGCTGGAGCTCCTCTCCCACCTCAGCCTGGCCATTAGAACGTGCTGCCCTTTGCCAGCACTGCTGGCCCTGCCAGCAGCACAGTTTTGTAGGGTTGTCTTTCTAGGAACGTTTGTGCTTGAGATGACCAGACTCCTGTCATTTGGGAGGTCACTTTTGGCCAAGGCAGAGGTTTAAAAACCTTCACAGATATTTATTGCCAAGTTATACCCTTCTTACATGATAGACTGCTCAATCCCTGTCCAATTTTCCACAGCTCATCTTCCACAGACCTTTCAGCAGCAGCCAGTGCATTCAGATGGACAATCCTCTCTTGAAGCCTTCTGTGTAATTTATTCTGCTCCTGAACTGAGCTCTCATGACTGCTCTAAAGGTTAACTTAAACCCAGCAGCTGGTCTGTGTGATGTCCACGTGGCTCCACAAACAGCAAATGGGCTATGGGATAACCTTGAGATGAGATCCTCTGGAAATCTGTGAGCTGGGAAACCCCCTGGGCCCTGGGGCCTCTGGTTACCTGAGAGTCACCCATGGGGACCAGCAGGGACCCCCCTGCCCTGACATGAAACCTTTGTGGGTGGCTTTTATAGGGAGTGGGCATTACAGTGACTTCCTGGAGATGTCAAGGTTTCCATTCACACATGCCAAGACATCAGTGCAGAACTTTCGAGGTGCCCATGTGATTTTCCATCCCATTACACACTGAAAGGGTCAGGATGAAAGAGCTTTCCCATTTCTTATTGCCCTTTTATCCTGCAGCACAGGATAATCAGTCCAAGGCTAGGGACCAGGAAACATTTTGGCACAACTTCTCTTCCTTATCCCCAGTGCCTGATTTTACTTTAAATCAGCCCAAAGGTCGGTGGTTGATGGTGGAAGCAGGTGAGCTGCTGGGCACGAGGTTCCCAGCTGGGAACAACGACCACAATGTCTTTGTTGGAACAGAGGATGCCCTTTGTATAAAGTTATAACTGTATGAAATGAACATCTGGGCAATGAAACTGGATCAAGAAGCAAAAGATCCCACAGAACAAAATGACGTGAGTGCACAATTAGTGAAAAAGCCATGTGATGGCTACAGGCAATCAGTGACCTTTATATCACAGCATCAAAGTAATTGAAAAAACTGTGTAAACAGAAATTATTTCATGCCCTCCAAAGTAGAGCAGAGAATTTTTATTTTTGAGATTATGCTAAGATAAGCTAAGACTGGCTAGCCCTAGGTCTTGAAGCACAGCCTCTAAATCCTGACTTTTATAACTATTTATAAATTTCTCTTCCTATAATGGGCAATTACAGCCAGGAGGCTATTGCTGTTAGGCTGCATGTACATCTCTGATTCAATTGAAAATAGCCCACTTAGATAAATGATCAGCATCTTGCAACATCATGTTCTACAGAGAACAGATGCTGTGTGCTTATTGGAATGTAACAAACTCCAATTTGGGAGAGAAATGGACTTGAGCAGGATGCCAACTGTCAAATGAAAAGCCACCTACGACAGGAAAGCTCAAGAAATTTTTAAACCAGCAGCATCCTCCCTCTCCTCATAGTAAAGAAACACAAATTATTCTGAGAGTTGTATTTTAAGACTGGAAATAATAATCTTAGTGTTTGGTGTAGGTAGAGGGTAAAGGAAATGGGGAAGATGTTAATGACTGGAATATTAACAGTGAAATACACTGGGAGAGCTCTGCATGTTCCCCACTGAGCCATGGACAAACCCAGCACACCTCTGACAGGTGACCCTCCAACTTCCTCCACCCCTCCCCAAAGAGAAATGGAAATTAGTAATAAGAAATGGAAATTCTTGAGGGAACACATTTTTTTGACTTGGGTATGATCATGTGTTTCTCTTTGAGAAATAAGCATCCTTCAGGCTTAAATTCACAGGACTGGTTGTTTGCAAAAACCTATCCAAATGGCCCTGTATTTATTTATTTTTTAAAATGAATTATTGATGATTTCTCAGCAGAGACTGATGTCTATTCACAGGGATGACACAATTGCTTATCATAATTTGAAATCTGGTATTCATTTGACGTCTGTGCCTCAGAGCCTTGTTGATAAATTACAGCACAAAGCTCTGTAGGAACAAGTTCATATTCAGTGTCTTCAAACAAAAACAATTGATGGTTCCTTTCATGACCAGAAATACATAGAATGTATGATGGCTAAAGCTAATTTTAAAAGGTAACTTTAGAAAACTAGTTTGAAGAGGGCATCGGGCCCTGCTGTGTAAAACAGGAAACAAAATTCAACTCAATTATTTCGGAATTGATATAGAATCACAGCATTCATATCTTCTGCTCTTCACACCAGTGAAATGGAAATAATTATATGTTTACCCCTATGTAAAGAAGTTTGGAATCCTTCTAAGAAAAGGAAGGTTCTGTCTGTTCCCTGACTTCTGTGTGGAAATCTAAGATGTGTCTCAGCAGTCCTGGGTACTGGGAACCCCACAAACCTGTCCTTTACTCCTTGTACTGTCTTCCCATGGAGTATTGAATCAAGTTCAACAAACTGGTCTTGATTCGAAGGTCTAGCCCAAAATATACAAAATACTGCATAAAACTCCAAAATTATGAGTATGGTGAACAGTTCTATCCATTTGGAGCTGAGGAGCTCTGCAACAAGGATAACATCTCAAGCACTCAGGACTTCCTTAGAGGCTGGTGCCAAACAGTGAATGGGCTCCCAAATCATCACAAAGCACTTTGCTTTCTGCTGCAAATACCAGGAACACTCCTGGAACCTGTCCTTTTTAGCAGAAAACACAGCAATATTTGAAGTTTAAAATTCCCCAGGCTCTCCAGAGCACGTCAGAGAGCTGAGACATCTGGGCCAAATGTCATCCCAACAATGGAGACCCCGTTTGCCAAAGCACGTGACAGCGACAGGGGCCGGGTGTGTCACCCACTGGGCACCTTGCTTTGGTCACGGAGGTGTCACCACACCATGCTGCAGCTGAGGGACACGATTTCCAGGAGGGACACACCAGTGGAGAACAATATTCCTGGCAGATGTCTGCAATTCCTTGTCCAACCCTCACACTGGAGGCTGACAAGCCCTTGGAAGCAGCACTGCTTTTTGCACACACACTACACCCCAAGCCAGGCCAGTGACAGCCCTTTGTCCCTGACAGCCATTCTGTGACCTGATTGTGTTTTGTGCCTGTTGACTGAGTGGGGCCCACAGATCCCACATCAGTGACAAATTTCCAGCCACCATGTAGCCTGTTCCTAGCACAGCCAGCACTTTTCAGCCCTAACAGACTGCCAGCAGTGATCTGCCAAGTGCTGGGCAAGAGACCTCCCCTTTCACTTTACAGAAGCTGGATTTCTGTGTGATCTGTTGGGAGCCACTAGCAGAGGTCCCTGAAAGCACCAGTCAGAGGCCAAACAGCATTTTCAGGAGATTTGGGGCTGCCATGCTGAACTGTGAGCCAGCAGTTCCTCCTCTGGCCCCCTGCAATGTGGTTTGGGCAGCAGAAAACAGGGCAGCGTGAGATGAAGTCAATTCCTCTCCCACCTTGGAGAGGCAGCCAAGAAAGGAGAGCACTCAAATCCCCACCTAGTTCAGGAAAACAAGAATACACCAACCTTTTTCTGAGTACCTGCTGGCAAAGTGCATTTCTGGTATTTGCTGAACAATAACAGATCTATTGGCAATTTCATTTGTAGATCTCTAATAAGAGTAACATCTTCAAACAGATGTCTGGGACCAAGGAGCTCAACTGCTGGGCAAAGGGACACCTGCAGCAGCATTTCAGTTCAGCACCTTCCTAAGGCCAGGAAGGTGGATGGAAATGCTCAGTGGAAAGCTTGAACAGCAGACTGGACTACAGCAGCTGGTGACCTTTGGGAATTTTGGACCACACTCCTAGAACCATCTGCTCTTGTGTCAGCTCCCAGGGGAGGGACAGACTGACCTGATCCCAAAAAAGCTGGACTGGTCTCTACTAACTCCCTGGACTCCCCAAGGTACCCCTTTGGGATGCCTCTGATATTTCAATACCAGAAAGAACACAGGGGAAGAACACAGCCCATATTTCTCCAAAGCACCCTCTGCACTGAGAGGAATGAGCACCACTAGGCCCATATGAAGTGATCAGGCAGATCCCAGAATAGCTCCCAGCCATGACCATTCCTCATTATTATTGTTGGCTTTGCCACACTGCCTAGGAATTCCTCTGGGCCCTGACTGTCTAAGCTGTCCTGACTGAGAACAAAAAGCCCAGCAATCCCACAATCACCGCTGATGTTTTAAAACTGAAATACAAATCACCAGCAAACCCAGGACTCTCTGAGGAGCAGACCACAGGCCTTCACCCCTCCCTTACTTTGTTTTGTTTTGTGAAATGCTCTGAAGAAGAGAAGAGCTCAGCAAGGCAGAGCTTGGGACAGGGTGTGTGAAGCCATTCACCAAGAAGCCGTGTCCAGTTCACACGAGTCCTGGCACCACTGGCTCAAGGACAGACTTCCAGTTTCAAACTGGGGCAGGAGGTCTCACTCTCCTGGCAGAAGAGCTGTAAGAGCACAGGCAGAAGGCAATGCCCTTTTGTTCTTAGCTCGGTTTGCGCTGCAATTCTGCCACACAAAAGGTTGCACATGCATCCTAATAACCCTAACGTGCCCAGGACCTCACAGTGGAAAGGATACAAACACAAGGGGAACAAAAAGTCTCTCACAGCAGCCAGCAAAATCTTTCAGAGGCGAATGACTGAAATACCACAACCTTCATATGCCAAATAAACCTGGTGACCCTTCATCACAACCTTAATATTAAATCTGTTTGCTCTTGGAACGACAAATACACCACACTGTACAGGCAAAACTGCAGTTCAGATTCTGGCCCAGGGAACTCAAACAGGAGTTTGCCACTGACTCAATGGCCAGACCCTCAAAAGGCAGGAGAGCCAAAAGCATAATCACTCCAGCCAAAGAGATAGACCTTGGTCTATTCCACATAACAAAAATACTACAGTCAGAAACCCCAGGAGACAGCTTGTAGCCAAATCAATCCCTCAGCCACTTTAATTAATCATCCAGAAAGGGAAAGCACAGAGTAGTCACTTCACGGACATTGATTTCTCATGCCAAAACTTATGTAAATGCAGATGCAACTTCAGCAGAGATCTCCAGAGGATGGTGGCCTGATTCCAAATGCAGCTTCCCATGTTGCAACGTTCCAGCTTCCCTCTACCAATTCCATCCAAAAAAGTTCTCTGGCTTCTCAGCCTCCTACAAACTCCCATCTTCTGCAATCCATTTGATCTATGCAATGATATGGCACCATTAATTCTTGCAGTCATGCTGTACCCACATAATGCTGATGTTCTGATGCCCTGGGCTCTCTAGCTGGGTGCAAATTTCAGCACTACATCAACTCACTTCCTTTTAGAAGACAATGTATCAGGAAGCTGAACACCTCTTTTACTCCCACAAACTTTACTGGCATGCAAAGCTCCTGCTCATGCAAACAACCCTCCTGCAGGCAGTGTCTTGCAACGCGGATGCCCCAGTTAGAGGGTTCCACGAGCGAGCTCCTCTCTCTCCCTGCTCCCAATAAAACCTCCCACAGCAGCCCAGCCAGGAACTATGCCTGGAACTCCATTTGCGACAGCAAAGTGGGCCTCGGCAACAATGAACAAACCGAGCAGAGGGAACGCGGGGCCCTCTGTGGCCGGGGCCGCTGCCAGCGTTATGCAATGCTCGCTATGGCAACCCCGCGGCGCTCGGCAGTAACCCCGCCGAGCCACTGAACTCTGCCCCAGCGGCGAGCGCCCAGCCGCCCACTCGCCCGGCCGGGCTGTTTACACTGCTCACATGACGGCCCGAGGGAGGCTCCTGGCAGCCGCTGCGGCAGCCAGCCGGATTTCTAGGACCGGCCAGCACTGCCAAAGGCTGGCAGCGATGAACCCTTGCGAGCGGGGGCCGCCCGCAGCGCCCCGGAGAAGGGAAGGGCACCGGGGAGGCGAGCGGGCTCCGTCCTCCCGACATCAACGCGTTAAGGATCCAGCGAGGGGAGAGGGAAATCAGGAAGCTTTAAAGAAGGAACTGTATTGTTGCAAAATGTGGAATATATAAAATTCCTTTGTTTGCTAAAATGTATAAATAGTTAAAAGTTTTGATGGTCAATTTGTGTAATTCGACCGGGCAACTCTGAAATGAATAATCAGTGTCCGTCTCGAGCGTGCCATTATTGGCTTGTTGCACACCGGGTAACAAATCCGATTTTTGCAGCAACAGTATCTTTTCTTTTCCTTAATGAGTGGCAGATGAGTGAGGATAATGAACTGGAGCTGGGCACAAAACACTCGTGGAGAGCTGTATGCTATGAGCTGCACGTACCTGGGTTACACGAGGTTGCACAGAGCTCTCAGAGTGGCACGGAACTGTCCCAGCCCTGGGTTCGGGAGCACTTAAAAGTACCAGGGCACAGAGGATTTGCAGACAGGGATGCTGTGCTCCACAGGTGCCTTGCTAAAATGGTGATTTGGTCTTACAGCACAATCCCGTAGGAAAAAGCTGTGGATTCCCAACCCGCCGTGTGAGCGCTGCTCCTGCTCCGGCACTTCCACAGCATTTATTTCCACACATTAACAGATGCTCATTAAGTCACACCCCTGTGAGGCTGGTATGGGGAAGTGAGCGAGTAATAACCTCCACGTTTTCTAATGAGAGAATTAAGAGCTCAGGTAACTCTCCCTGGAGAGCCCGAGGCAGCAGAGCTGAGTCAGGGGCAGAGCCTGGAAGGGAGCCCTGAGCTGCCGGCTCAGCAGCACCCACACACACACTCCAGGAATATGTTTCACTGCCTGGGGCAAACAACAATCCACTCTTCAACAGGCCTCTTACTGCGGAGCCTCCTGGATTCCTGGGCACTTGGACTGCACAGAAAACACATTTACAGTTGCAAATGATCCAGCCTTACCAACAACATCAAAGGAGCTGCTTAAACGTGCCACTCAAAACTTGCCAGGGGCCAAAGCCTGACCTCTGCATCACCTAATTGTGCTCTGCTATGACACAGCCCTGGATGACTCTTTCTGTCAATACTCTTGGCTGCTCTTCCTTTTAGGAAAAAACTCTTGTCTTGCCCTAAAATATTGCATTCTCCAGTAAAACCTTGTTACTCTCAGTAAGAGGTTGTGTGGATTTCTCTCCTTTGCTGTGATGACAAGTTCATTGTCACAATAATGGACACTGCAGGTACAGCACTGAAAAGCAGTGCCTTGACATCAGAACTGCCTTTCTGTGTTCATCCAGTTATCCCTTCATCCAAACATTAGAGTGTCATTAAAAAAATTAAAAGGAAATTCGTTAGGTCTGGCTAAAAATCTTAACTCTCACAAATTTCAGTTTAAATGAGTGGCTCAGTCTCATTTCTGCAGGGACAGGCTCGTTGCACTTCTCTGACCCTCACTGGTGAGAGCAGCTGTGGGAGTTCTTCAAGCCTCAGTCTCTTGGCACCAATCCTGCAAACCTCTCACCTCTCTCCCCCACGGGTCAAACCTCTGCCTGCAAATGTTTTATCCTGCAATATTATACAATGCCTTTCCCAAGGCAAATGATAAACCAGCCTTGGCAGCCCATTGTGTGGCTACTTACAAGAAGAAGAGAAATGCTGAGTATTTGGCTTATGAAAGAGAAATACAGGAAGAAAATATTTATAACAATGCTACTGTTTAAATAAGAGAGACCATAATTTATTACAGATGTGACCCTTCTCCAAAATGAAGGGTTTAAATCTTGCTGATGTAATGTAATGACAAGAAGTAGAATGGACTTAATGAAGAATTCAACCAACTTCAATTCTGAATTGCCCCCTTTTATCGCCTGCCATTTTGTACCCCAAAGTAGGAACAAAATTTGCTTCTTTCAAGCACTGTTTGTCAGACTTTTCAGTGCTCAGATTTAAAAACTGATTGATGGGAAAAACATCCATCCTTCATCCTAAAAGAGACAGAGCACTTCTACATTTAACAAAATACAGTTAATTATTAACAATTAAAGAGAAAATGGCATGGAACTCAGACAAGATTTGTTATGCTTACAGTAACAAAAAGAATGTAGAATGTATGGGCATGGAGGGGAGGATATGTAAAGAATTATTTCAGTGCAAATGGCAATTGCAGAGAAACAAACTGCAACACTGAAATGAGAAAGTCCTGAAATTCCTGTACAAAGAGTCTGCAGGTACAATGAGATTGAGTTAATATGTGACTGGTTAGAAGAGGGGGCATGACTTGGCATGGAACTGTAATCAAAATGTTTTCGTTTAATGCTTCACTTGGCACAGAAGGATCAGATAACAAAATATTCACCCCAAATCCCACTTCAGTTTCTGGAAAGGTATTTCAGTTTCCTGCACTGCAGTAAATCCACTTTTTTTCATTTTAACCAAAATGAATTGAAGAGGCTACAAGAGGCAAAAGATGCTCAGTGATGTCCAGCAAAGAGTTCATTTCCCTTCTTCCTGATGCAATAAAACTGAAATTACAAAACAGCACCCACAGTTGCTAATCTAGTGCACATTAGGAAAAAGGTGAATATGTGACAAACTAAAACATTCACTTCCTATTTGCTTCATCAAGTTCTGTTTTCCCCTTTTCAAAAAGTTGGTGTTGCATCATCTGAACAGCATTTCCTTCAGAACAAATTATCTAAAGTCCTCAAAACTGGTTTCAGTATCTCCACCAAGAGCAACTGTAAAAGTCCATGAGCAAAGAAGTAAAACTCATCCCACGTCTTTGGGACACTGAGTATCTTTTACACTTTTTATTTTTTACAGTTTTACTGATTATATGAAAATACCTAAATATGTGTTTAATCATTTGCCAGCATTACCTGCTAACAGAACATCTTTTTTTATTCACAGTTGCTGTATGGTGTGAATTCTGCATTTGCTGGCACCCTTTGTTGGTGGGCTGGGCTCTCTTAAACAAAATTCCTACTTGGCAGTGGGGTTATGTTAAAAGCACTCCCAACCTAGCAAGTGTCCTTTAAGGAACTGATTCTTTTTAATAGTTTGCTCTAATCTGAAGTACCACACCCACCACCTTCCAATTCAAGTTTACACTGGGACTGAAAAACTTTGTTATTTCATGTATAGTGACTGAACTAGGGCCAGGGGGAATAAAACCATTAAGGTTTCACGTGAACTCACAGAAGAAAGACTTCTTTGGTAATATAATTACAGAGCACAGAGCTCGTAAGAGGAAACGAACTACAGGGATTTATTTGATTAGACTCTTTTTTTCCCTTTTCCTTTTTAATAGCAAAGGCTCTCCTTCCCCCAGCCCTTCCAGTCTAACAGTAGATGTTAAGCAAATTCTTGCAGGTAGGAATTGGGACTGTTGCAGAGGGATGTTTCAATGGGACACTGTCATGGGATGGAGTGTGCCCAGTTCAGTTTTGAGTTTCATCCATTTTGGTTGTTGCTGCTGAGGAGCCTGAACAACACTCCAGCTGTGTGAAGAGTTTGTTTGTACAGGGAACTGAGGTTGTGTCCCACCCCATCACCTTTCCAGCATCAGGACAAAGCTGGAGCAGGGATCTGTGAGCCACTCCACGGGCTGTGCAGTGCTCAAGGGCACTGACCAGTTTACTTCGTTGTCTTGGTAACATTGTGGTTGACCTGGGTTGACCAGATCAGTGTGACTTAATCATCCTAAGAAGGAAACAACTGCAACAAGTGGCAGAGCTAATTACTGCAGGTTCTCTCCCTGAATGGACTTCCTCAAGCTCGTGTCTCACGTTCTCAACCTTTGGCCTGCCCAAGCATTCAAACGATTCTGGTTGTGCACCTCCCTGGGACAACCAAGTCACCTACAGCACTCACTGTGCTCTCTGTACCACGGATCTGTGTGTGTTCAGTACCCACACACTCCCTGAGACCTCAGGAAGCAGCAGTTATAAACTCCTATTTACACTGTGTCAATATTGAGGGTTTTCCTGACAGCCTGTTAGTTACAATGTAAAGTGCATGTTTCACCTACTCAGCGTGTTCAAACCCTGTTTTCCTCTCACTCTGTACAGTAATGCAGCTGTGGAGATCATCTGGGAGACTAAAACAAATGGTGCCCTGATATAATCATAACAGAGCTGGAGGAAAGGCAATTTCAGCAAAAATCTTGACAGCAGAATCTGCTTCTGTTTAAGTCTGACCTGCTCTCCTTGCAGAAGCAGCATGACAGAATGTTTTGCAAAAGATTTGTATTTATATGCTTGGCTGTCAGCTCTAGATGTTGCTCCTTGTCTGTATAATAATTACATGGAATGCTCAGTGGAGATGTTCCCTAAATTGAAATAAACAGAATCAATACAGACTTGAGTTAACTGCACTGTCACACCACATGAATAAAACACGCTGATGGATTCTCTTGGCCAGTGTTCAACAGGGATTTGGTCCTTGCTATTGCTATGCAAAGTGCATGTTAAATGGTGTGCCAGCACTTGAAAAATGCCATTTCTGTCTAGCTTTTACTACTACTGTTACCAGTAACTCCTAGGATTCCTCAAATAGAAAGAATTGCATCTTTATCTCTGTCACACAGTACAAAGGAAGAAAAAGAAACATTTCAGAAAATGGCTATGTATAATGGATAGCACTGGATAGGGACCTAGGGGACAGATATAATACAAAAAATTACTCAACATAATTTTACAAGTTAACTTCCAATCCTCTGCATTTCTTGTATGTATTTTTCCAACACCAAACCATCCTTTTTTCATGCTGCCTGATGAACTGCTACAGGAAAACTGACTCCTGGCCCTTCACTTAGCTTTGCAGTTTATGCATCCTTTAGAAGGTCTCACAAAACAACTGCCAAAGCCCTGAACGTGGTCACTTCCTTCATCATCCCAAGCAGACAAAGGTTGTTTCAGTTCACTGCAAGGCACTGAAGCATGTACAGGTCTCATCTGATTACAGAGAGCCTATAATGCCCCGAGGCCACTGAGACTGTCAACACAGCTGTCCCTGTGTGCTGAGACAAACGTCCTGCTGGGCAATCCCTGAGCCAAAATGGAAACAACCTCTGAAATGGATTAGGGGTAAGGACTGTAAATAGGCCAGGAAGCCAGGGAAGTTTATTAGGTATTACTAAAGGAGATTCTATTGAGCTGTTAGAAAGTACCTTGACCCTGGTGCTGTTCTGCAAGTCCAAGTATTCTGAAATATTCTACTTCTCTGGTCACCTGTTGCTAACATAACATCTAAATGAACATTTTCTGAGCATGTCTCAGACACACAAAACCACACAGAATATGTATAAATCTCACAAAGAAGGGAGGTGCAGAGATCTGCACTCTAATGGCATAATTAGCTCTTGTGACAAAAGCAGTTCTTGCTGCATCAGCACTGAGCAGCTCCCACCCTCACCCATCCCACACCCTCACCCATCCCACACCTTCACCCATCCCACACCTTCACCCATCCCACACCCTCACCCACCCCACACCCTCAGGAAAATCCTGGCAGAGCTGCAGTCAATGGCAGAAATTCTGTTTGCTGACACAAACTCTGCAGCAGAAGCAAACTGGAGCAATCCAGTCACTGAAATCACTGAACAATCTCCTGAATGTACATCCTGAGGGTTAAACATCCCCAAATAAATTACTGATAATGCAGATCACTTTAAGGCTAAACCAGTCTGGGCAACATTGTTTAAACATTAAGTTCTGCAGGTTTATTTTTCTAATACCTCTTCATATTCTTTCTTTTTAATTAATTTCCTGGACATCTGTGGCTTAGAAAATGATTGATTCAGTAGGTATCTGCTCCCACATCTGGGCTTTCTTTAAACAAAGTCACGAAAATGATGAATCTTCTCCTGCCTAATACTTTATTGCTTCCTATGTTCATGCTTTAGGTGTTTTAATCATAACTAGAGGCTCACACACTCCCATCTCAGCAACTACAGTATGCTGGATAAGCCAAAAAACCATTTTCAGTTGAAGGCTTGCCCAGACATCTAATATCTTATCATAAAAATCTGAAATTTTCTTTTGCTCTGAGTCACTGATAAAGAATTTACTTCATGGAACATTTGAAATGGAAAAAAAAAAAAGAGGGAAACAGCCCTGTAAAACAGGACCCAGAGAACTGGCAGGAGCATTCCCAGCCCTGGGCCTTGTCCCTCAGTGTGGCTGCTCCAGGGAGTGTTGGTGACACCACAGCAGTGACAGTGCCACACAGAAAACTCAGACCAGGCTGTGGTGAGGGCCAGGGCAGCTCTGAGCCCTGGCTGTGATGTGCTGCTTTGCACTTCCAAGGAAACTCACAAATGTTGGGATGGAGCCAGCAAAATTCCTACCTACCTCTTCCTGCAGCCCAGGGCAGGTGGGTTTCAATCCATGCATTTTAAAGAAGTGATTTAGTTCTTTCTAAAACAGCTCTCTCTCTCTAAGGACAGAGTTTATCGTATTAACAGGCATGGTGTGATACATTTCTCCTCACTAAATGAACTTTTAGTCATGGTTTGTGCAATTTTGAGTTGAGATGGAAGCTGGAGCTCAAAATCATAACACTATTTTATAATTGTTTCCAAACAACTGGGTAAATTACATCAGAATTTCTAGAAAAAATGGAAAAGCTTATCAAAACACAGTATTAAAAACTAACACATGCAGTAAACAAAGATAATATTAACTGCAGTTAAGGAGATAAAGCAGTTGGTTTTGGATCACACATGCTGTTCAGGCATCTAAAAAATTAGTAGAACAGACTTGCACATCTATTTTTATTCACAGACCACAAGATGAAAAAGGATTTCCTCCTTCAGTTTTGAATGAGCTTCTCAACTCTGAATTACTGAGTGTCTGATAAGACAACTCAAAAGGAGTCTCTCACTCTAAAATAGTCTAGTGCTGAGTGAGAGGACTCCATCCATTCTGTGGTTTTACTTTCTCTTAAACAGTGGCAGGAAAAAGCACAGTGCTGCATCTTTAATTTCTTGTAAGTTATCATGTTAAGAATATATGAAGCTTAGCTCTTAGTACAGATGGTCATAAATGCACATTAAATCACAATGTTTTACTTTAAACCATTTAATTTAACATAATAAAATATTAATAATTGCAATGAATTTTGATCCATGCTGCTCCTGCTTTTGGTTTTGCAGGGCAAAATCAGGCTTGCCAGCTAATTAATTCTTGTGACTGACTGTAGTTATTATCAGTGTCACAGGCTTTTAAAGCCAGCAGGACCACTGTGGTCATTATTCTCATATAAAATGTGTGTAACAGCTCAACAGACCCACCCACCAAATCTCTTCCCCTTGTTGGTCCGCCTGTATGACCATCAAGTCATCTCATGGATAAAGCAAATAGCTCAAGCATTTTTAACATCCACTATCAGGCCTGTTTTCCACTTCTTTCATCATTCTGGTGGCAGTTTCCCAAGTATTTTACACCAAGACATTGAACTAGAACAAGAGACTCTCAAACAACACCTGAAGGGGCAATAACAGCTCCTTACTCCTGTCTGATGTTCAAAAACTGGGAAATACATATGCACAGGTGAAGTGACACAGTGCAGCATTCCTTGAGCTTAGAACAAAGGACTCCTGGCTCTCATTTGCACGTTCAGATTGCTGAACAGTGCCTCAAGCAAATGAGTGTGTGATAATTCTGTGTAAGGATCACTTGAACCCGTTCATCTGCTCACAGGCAGAGGGAGAAGAGGAAAGAGCACAAAGTGCAGCATCAGCAAACTGGGCTGGTCCTACTGCTGGTCATTTAACGGTGCAGTAAAGAACTGAGACCCCTGTGCTTGTCCCCAGGTTCTGCTGAGAGGGCAAAAACAGCCTCTGGCCTCCTTCCCACGGCTGAGCTGAGCACGGTACTCACTGGTATGGGTTCAGTGTTTGCCCTTGAACTGGTGTGGGCTGCATTTGGCACTGTGCTTTTAGATCAATATATAACCCAGGAGTAATCTTATCTGGCAGCAACGGGGGTACTGGGGGAGGGGGAGGAACACGGCCTCAGAGGTGAGGAGAGCAACTCTTCTAAATGTTAATGGGTTAAGAATAGAAAGGTCAAATGCCTGCCTTATCAGAAGGCCCCATGTGCAAACAGGCACAGAGCACAGCAGTCAGAGCACCAGCTGGGTATAAATGTCAGAAGTTAGTTACTGTAGCTGTAAACACCAAAAGCAGGATGGTGCAACTGGGAAACCTCCCAAGACACTTCTGGTCTATACAGATCACTGGAAAGGTCCAACTGCCAAGGCTGGCTGGAAATTACTTCAGTCCTAGAGCTGCTGTGGAAGCAGAGAGCACCTGTGAGCTGTGTGATGGCCCCACAGTGAGCCACTGTAGGAGGGTGTTGAGTGTGTCCTGTATCAAACATCCTGTGCTGGCTCCAGAGTGCTCTTGCCAGAACTTGCACATTCTCCTGGAATAAGGATGTATGAGGATGGAGACACAAAGTCCTTCCTTACCTCCCTGTAGCTATGGAGGGCACTGAACAGCAGAAGCTGCATGAGGACACTGAGCACAATGTGTAATGGATTGGGGTGGAATAAGAGATGAGGCAGCACAGTAAAAATATATCTCCCTTAAACACTAATGCATTTTTAGCCCTGTTCTAATTAATCTTCTTATTGGCATCCAAGGAAAGAGGCCAGAAGTTGTATTACAGTGGGCAGTAATCTTCTTGCACATACAAGCAATCAACTTGCAGGAATGATGAAGAGCACAAACACACACTGCTCAGGGGCCTTTGCCAGTCACCAGTGCTTCCAGCCTGGCACCTTCTGCCTGCAATAAGCTGTCAATAAAATCAATCAGCTGATTCCCATTCTCTGAAAAGATTAGCAGTCAGCATCCATGTTAAGAATGCTGCTGTTCCCTCTCTCCTGGTGCTGGGATTGCCTCAGGAGAAGGTTACCTGAGTTTGGGAAACAGATACAGGATACCTGGCACAGCTCCCTGCTCTCTGCAGAACAAAGAGCACCATTCTTGTCAGCCTGTTCCCAGCTGTAAACAACTACCAAAGGAGAGGGTTAATTACCACGTAAAACATGAAGAAGGAATAGTAACTACAAATCCAGCAAGGCTAAATATATTTTATCCCACAAAAGGGATAAACAGGATCTGTGCTCATAGCTCAGAGATCATATTCTGACCATTGAATAGTTACTTTAATTGGTGAATATAGGGTTACATTGAAAAACAAAAAAGGAATGCACCCATCTGAAGCCATTGCTCTCTGAAAGACGATTTTTTGATGTTTGTACCACAAAGGGACACTCTGCAGTTAACTGGCCAGGCCTCCAGCCCCAGCCATAGGGGAGAACATCATAACCTACTTAAATCTGCAGGCTGCATCCTCTCTGCAGCAGAGCTCCCACACGGCCACAAATGGCTCACTCTGTACACCAGCATTACTCGGCATCTGTTTATCCCCCGGTCTCTGCCAGCATCTGCTCCTTTGCTGACACACATGAGCTGCTCCTCTGCATTACCACCCTCGTTTGCAGGCTGGGAACTCGAGTTCATCCATTTGAAAGAGCACAAATATTCAGCAGCACACGTTTCACACACATGGCATCACTGAGCTCTATTAACAGCTCTGTTCAACCCTGAAGCTACTGGATTTTCAGTGACAGCTCCAGCATGTTAACGACTTGGGATGTTTTCTGAATTCATGTAGGGAAGAAAAAGCTTTTATAAAAATACAAGATTTTACCTTCTTCTATTCACAGCAAGAATGACCAAACTTATTTATCCTGTGAGTCACATCCTGAAAGCTTCATATGGCTGACAGCCTCAAGAGATATAATACACATTCTGGAGAGCCACTGCAGGAGAGAGTCTTTTCATCTTTCATTTCTTGAGCTGAGAGCTCAATTGAACTTCGTTCAATTTAGGATTAGGAAACACAACCCAAGTTTTCCAGCAGCACAATGACATTTCCCCAGTTGCTGCGAATTTGAATGAAATAATTTGCCAACTCTGAATGAAGCTGTGGAGATTCTGCCACAACTCCTCTGTTTCATTATGCAGGAGGTAATTTTGAGAATGCTGCCTCAGCTCTGCTGTTTATTGTGTGGACGTGTCTGCCTGCTACAAGTCCTGTCACTGCCTCTCATTCTGACACACGCTGGCGTTTTCTTGGCTCTCAGTCACAGCAGGGGAAGAGCACAAGGGTATTGCAGAAACACCTCCCTTCTTCATTCCTCTTTAACATGTTCACATTTTAAAGATGATTCTGTGAGCATGTTTCTTGCAGCTGAAAGTATTTTATAGAGATTCAGAACTGAACAATTAAAATGTATAGCCCACCACAGCATTAAAAGCAATCCAGAAGAGACCATATGCAATTTTCTGACCTGTGTTATTTCTATGCTGTCATCATTCTGAGGCATTTGATATGCTGCTCTTTGGTTGAAACCCAAGAATGGCATTTGAATTTTTACCATAATAAACCTTCTCAATAGACTTTGCATTCTCATTATTCTATCAATGCAAGCCACAAGGGTTTTTTTTTCCTCCTTAAATGTCCAATCTGCAAGCAATGGTTGTGAAACTCCATTATTTCCAGGAACTGCTGGCAGCCTACTGCTGTCTGCTCTTCTCAGTATTGCCTGTATTTTCCTTGTTCAGCCTTAAAAGCCAAACTTGGTTTGCAAAAATGTCTGCGTTTCCTGATGCCAGAACTGACTAAAGAGTAGAACAGGACAGAATTAGATGGTTTTATTATGCTGAAAAGCCATTAACTCACATTAAAGTCTGTAAAACAACAAGAGCATAAAACTGGAAATAGATGCTCAGCCTTAAATCCTATTACTCAGAAATTTTCCTAGGCATTACCAGTCTTTTTGGCAATGTCTTTTTAAGATCCACCTTAAATCTTTTTAAGCTCCACCACTCTCATCTGATCCTTACATCAAAACAATGTGGAATATTTTTTAAAGTTATAACCACTTGGATTTTCATCAATCAGTAAAGTCAAAATAATCTGTAAAGAAAGGCAACCTGAATTGTCCAGTATAGATGATGTCTGTCACAATTTGGTCTTCAACAGGCAGAGGTAAAGAACAGACAGGTATTCCCAGTTGCTTGGGAAGAGAATACACCACAGGAAACACAGCCAAGAAAGTTGGGAGATGTGACAAAGATTCTGGATTATTCAAATCTTTCACCAGTCACGATGATCTAAAAGTTACAATGGAAAACTCTTCACCTAAAGAGTATCTGCAGGACCACACAGTGACCTCAGCCACACAGCTGGCTCTTCACAGAAAGCAAGGGAATTACTCCAAATTTACACTGGCAGGACCAAGATCAGACTCTGACCAGATCCAAACAAAAACCAAACAATGCCACAGACTGTAAGAACAATCATCAGTTGATGGGGTGTAAAAACAATGGAGACCTCTGTGATTCTGCTGCACTTCAGTACTGAAAATATTCCAGCCCTATTGTTCTTCCTCTCCAAAACATCTTGGACCTCATTGTGTGCTCCTGAGCACTCCTGACAGACAGCTCTAGAAAGATAACTGACAAACTCACAATGGCCTGAGCTTCTTCAGCTGAGCATTCCCTTGCATTCCACTTGGGAAAGCTGTAATGTATGGAGCACTGTCTGAGGCTGCGTCCTGGCAAGGGGAAACCGACCATCCACGATGTCAGCCGAGTTCATTCCTAAATGCAAACCACATTGGGCTGTCGAGCACGATAATAAAAACCTGCTGACCTAGTTTCCTGCAGAACAAAATCCTCTGTCTCCCCTCCTCCTGTGCCAAACCTAAATCAGATCTCAAAATTAACTCTTTGACTAGCAAGGAAAACTCTAATAACGATCCTTGACACTCATACAGCATCTCACACCACAAGAACAGCATGAAAACAGCAATTGGTCCATCCCCACAGCTCTGCAAAAGAGGAGGGTTATTGCAGGATGAAAGTAAGACACAGAGAAGGTCAGAGACCTTAGCAGAGTTGAGCAGAGAACTTAAAATTTCTCTTCCTTCCAAAGAATTTTGAAGCTCCATGCTCCAACTGCTTTGTTTGGTAACATTTCTTCTATGCAAATATAAAACCTTCACTCATGATGTGGCAAAAAAACAACAGCACAGCTCGGTTTTTTAAAAAACTGCATCAAACCATTCAAGAGAGGGCCATTGTTCTTCCCAAATTTTGCAATGTCAACTTGCAAGTCCATTTCTGGAAGACGAGAGCTGACTGGGTTTGCTCCAAGTGTCTGGTGAAAGTGTTCACTTGTAATGGCTTCACTTCCGCAGTGCTGCAATGCTTCATTTGAAGGGATGCCTGGGGGAGCTTCAGATTGGACCCAGAATGCAAAAATCACAGGGCATGTCACAACAAACTCAGCCAAGAAAATACACATGGGAATTCTTTGGCTCTAGGATGCTTCCAAAGGCATTCTTTTTTTCTTTTTTTTT
>VZRX01019319.1:0-28976 GCA_013398075.1 Notiomystis cincta | reverse complement strand
GAGGGCGTTTCTGGGGCGCCACAGGCGTTTTCGGGACAGCTTGGGGATGCTCTCCAGGCTTGTTCGGCCCGATTTGTTACTTGGGTGAACTTAATTCTGCGCGTCAATAATTTGAGACTCGAGTGCTCAGTAAAAAGCAAGAGGCCGAAATAATTTCCTCAAAGAGGTTATTCTTATTTCTGCTGCGTTACGTAGGGCCTCGTTTCCTTTGAGATAAGTGCAGCTGTTGAGGAACTTGGGATAGCTGAGCTTTAAAGGGCCGTGCAGGTGTTATTTCTACACAGAAAAATAATCCCGGTAAAGGCGTCCCGTGTAGTTACATCTGTGGGGTGTGGGTTGTTTCAGTCCTCATCACTTTGATGTCCTTTTGCAGAGGTGCTGGCCAAGAAGTAGGACGGTCATGCATCATTCTGGAGTTTAAAGGAAGAAAAATAATGGTAATTATTGCATGAATATATTTGTATGCCCTCTCAGTGTGATACTTCAGTTCAGCGAGGTGATCCAAAATGTTGCAGGCTGAAGTCAGACACCGTGCTGGAAAAAGCACATTTTGTAGCTTTCTGCAGCAGTATAGCACATATGGTATTAGGTATTCACAGAGGCTGTGCTGTAAAATAACACCATATCCCCCTGTAGAACGTATGTGCTTCTAACCCAAACCATTCTACTTGAAAGTCAATGCTAAAAGTAATGTTTAATGAAGAAAAAACTTTTTTTGTGTGATGCCAGGAGTTACCAGTCACTAATAACTATATCATAGACCAGCATGGAAGAAGGATTTTTATATGTTCTGTTAGAAGCTTTAACTTTCTTTCATTCTTCAGCTTGATTGTGGAATCCATCCTGGGCTGGAAGGAATGGATGCTCTTCCTTACATTGATTTGATAGATCCAGCTGAGATTGATCTCCTCCTCATTAGTCAGTAAGTGGCACCTAAAAGAACAAATAACTTGAGGTCACAAGTCTGTTCGCTTGCAGGTTATGAAGAGAGGCTGAAAATAGGTGTTATTTAGATAGTATGGAAAAATTCTAGTTTCCAGATTTAAAAAAAAGAAAAAAGTTTGAGGGATCTCCATTTAGAATTAAGGACTGAATATTGAGGGTGTTCATTCACTTTTGGCATTACAGCTCTCCTCTGAGCTCACTGTGATTTCTGACTGTTTTATAACCTGCTCTAACACCATTGTGACAGCTCCTGGAGTGAGTTTTCTACACAAAGACTGCAGAAGACTATTGGTTGTGGGTTTTTTTGTTCTATTGGTTTTGAATTAAAAAGGTTCTTGGAGACTTACACAAGCTTTGAATGTGGTTTAAATACTGCTTAGTGGCTGAGAGCCTAGGAGAGCCGTTTCTGAATGTTCTAATCAGTAATTAACAGCTCTCCATAAAATCCTGAGGCTTTGTGGTATGTGGTATTTTTCTACCTGTATTTCAAAAGTCGTTACTTAGGATGGGTCAAACTAGAAGTGTGAACAAAGAATTTAATTTTAGGAGATCATGGTTTATTCTGTAATGTGCAACATGCAAAATTAGGATGATATTTTTAGCTTTCTTGTGTCTGATGTTTAGTGTCCCTGTTCTTTTTCCCTTTTCTCCCTCTAAATTTATATGGAAATTACAAAAAGAAGATAATTCTAATACTGTACATGTCAAGCCTTGTCAATTAATGGAGAATTTTTTGTATCAGTTTTACCTTTTCTTGGTTATGTTTCTAGTCACTAATCTGCAGAACACAGACCAGCACAGTTAACAAAAAGGTTGGAAATTCTGTTTCTGGATTTTCTTGACCCCATTTTAGCCCAATGAAATAGTGAATTATAGATACTATATATTATTGTTGTGTAATATGTAATATGAATGTATTAATTGGATTTGTGTGTCTGTTTTAAGCTTCCATTTAGATCACTGTGGGGCTTTGCCATGGTTTTTGCAGAAAACAAGTTTTAAGGGAAGGACATTTATGACTCATGCCACAAAAGCTATTTACAGATGGCTTCTTTCAGACTATGTTAAAGTCAGGTAAGCTAACCTGTGGGCTGTCTCTTCCTGAATTATTTCACCTATATATCCAATGGGAAACTTAAGGTGAAGCTGCCAAAAGTAGCTGGATGAACCTGGATGTTGTCATAAGTAGCAATATTGCATATAACCAGATTAGAAGTAAATAATTTTACTACCTCATGGATAATTTGTAATGAATTTTAAGCTCCCAAAGATACAATTCACAAGGACAGATTAAATATTAAATATACAAAGAGGGCCCTGTTACTTACATGTTGGGGTTTTTTTGCTCTCTTTTATATTTTTGGTTTTTTGTGTTTCATGCCTTGACACATCATTTCCATGTGACTGCAATGGTCCTGAGCATATCTCACCTCAGCTGTTTTGAGCTTGGGTCAGAAACCTGATGAACAGTTCTCCTTTAACTTGTTTGTTCTGGGCTGGTAGGAAAAGCTTGGAGTTACAGGCTGAGCTGCAGATCTCTGCCCAGGGCTGGGAATCTCTTGGTACTTTTAGAGAAATCCAGAGCAGATTCTGAACTGAGCAGACTATTCTAGCATGGCCTTTGAAGAGGAAGATACTTTACCTCTCCTTAGGTGAGCTATGTTAGAGCAGCTGGCCTTGATTTCTAGCACAGGAGAGTGGTGTTACTGAATGCAAATCTGACAGCTGGGAAGAAGCCCAGGAAGTGTTTTTCCAGCTGTTCACATGAGCTCTATTTAGCCATTTCACTTCTGTCCAGTAACATCTCAGCAGATGACATGCTGTACACAGAAACAGACCTCGAAGAAAGCATGGACAAGATCGAGACCATCAACTTCCACGAAGTGAAAGAGGTGGCAGGAATCAAATTCTGGTGCTACCACGCAGGCCACGTTCTGGGAGCTGCCATGTTTATGATTGAAATAGCTGGGGTGAAGGTATGTTCCCTTTATTATAAGCTGACATCAAGCCTGAGTACTGATGCAGTCATTAATTATTATTGTCTGTTATGCCCCACCACTGTGGCTGGAGCTGCCCCATAGACTTGGACTCAGGTGAAGGTGAGAGGCCTTGGCTTAGGACATGTATTTTCTCATTGAAACTGGTTAAAACTGGCAAGTGACACAGATCAGGTAAGGTGTTTGGATTGTATGGGAGTCTGAGACATGACTCAGACTTGGAACCACTAAATGTGTAGTTTCCCTTGCTGGTCTGATCAGAGGCAGGGGCAGTTGTGTGGAACTTGCATTTTATAAATCTGTGAACAGATGTTTGTTCCTGTAGTTCTCATTTATGTGTCTGCCTGTCACAAGTGCTTAAATGGCATTTGTCAGTGTATGTGAGTTACATTTTTCTCATAACACTCCTATGTAAAGTACCTAAAGAAATAAGGTTGTTACTAATTTTAGGCACAGAGGAATTAAGTAAATAATATAATCACAGGCAGCATTGTGCAAGAAACAGATACTTGAAACTCATCTCATGAATTGGAGTTCAGCAGGATAATCACTGTCCAAGGAAAGTTTCACACAGCCCTGAGGAGGGAAGAGAGAAGGTGGTTCTGAAGCTTGCTGCCCAGTAGGAGTTTGTTCTTAATTTATAACAATTGAGAATTATAAAAGTTTCAAGTTTTAAAAAAAGCCTAGAAATAGAACTGAGTTTACAGTGATCACAATAAAATTTAGATTTCTTAGTGTTTCTTTTTTGGTTTTTATTTTCTGATTGAGGCATGATGAAGAAGATTTTCCTCTTACTGTGCATGACTCAGATTGGGTTTCAATATCCATTTTCTTTAACAGGGAGTTTTCTTTATCTCCCTGTGATAGCAGGTTACCTGGCAGACCAGGTGTTTGCTGTTGCTGCCTGTCTATTATTTATTACTCACATTTTCATCGATGGAATTATTGTTAAATAAAAAACTGTCAGTTTTGAAACCATCAGTTTGGACCCAGAGAGTTGCATTCCACCCTGCAGTTAAGAGTCCATTAAAAATAAATAACAATTAAAAATTACTTCTTGGTGTAATGGGGAACATGATTATTCCATTTGGAAAATCAATTAGATTACAGGCTTTTTCTTAGTATCAGAAAATCTTAGAAGAATTTTTAATAAATAATTTTATTAGATTATTCATTATATTTGCATTCTGATATGTAAAGGCAGTTTTATCTTAGATTTATTTCCTCTTAGGAGTTGCTGTATTTTGTGTCATGTGTACTTTCATTTCTTAATGGTCAGTGCAAGTATGCAAAAGGCTGAAAATGGCACCTTGATATCTGAAATGAAAAATAAGAGCTTAATAATTGTTTACCTGGTTTTGTTGGAATTATGGTACTGTTTGAAAAACCTTTACTCTTGAGATTTAAATACTTGTATTATAGTACTGTTGACCTAATATAGTAAGCACTGTAAGAGTCTTATTTAAAGTACAGCTGACCTTCTTATAAAAAATTCCTTGAAACTATCTTTGCACAGCTTTTTAAAGGCTGCTGACCTGGTAGAACCTGTAAGCAGAGCACCTGCTTCTCTTTGTCTCCAACAGCTGTTATATACAGGTGATTTCTCAAGGCAGGAAGACAGACACCTCATGGCAGCTGAGATTCCCAATATTAAACCTGATATTCTTATAATTGTAAGTTTTGCAAAATTATTTCTTTCTATTAGTGATTAATTGTGGGTAGGGGTATGACTTAATTAATGGAATGACAAAGACTTTGGAGATTTAGTGGTAGTGATTTGTGTTAAATATCCAAAATGTTTGGATGTTCAGAACACTGACATTGCTTCCCATTGTATTGAAA
Organism: Notiomystis cincta; assembly: GCA_013398075.1. Taxonomy (NCBI): domain Eukaryota; kingdom Metazoa; phylum Chordata; class Aves; order Passeriformes; family Notiomystidae; genus Notiomystis; species Notiomystis cincta. The sequence goes on along the minus strand of VZRX01019319.1, from coordinate 24,192 downwards.
AGTCTAATTGTAATTTTATAATTCTTCTGAACTGCTTAAGGCTCTAGACAAACCTTTCAGAGATGGGGGATTTATTAGATTTCAGCTTACATTGTACCAACCCAAATTAAACCAGACATTTCTAACCTACTTCCTGATACATTAAGAATTTGTCCTCAGTGAAGGTGCCTTGAGTGCTATTCCGTATTTTTGTTTTGTTTTCTGAGTGAAATCACTTTATTCTGAATTCAAGTTTGGAAAAAGCAGGTCATGGAAACTTCAGAAGTAACAGTTTTAGCTGGAAACAAACACTGGACTCTTTCAAAATCATTTCATTTACTGTGTCCCTTCTAGCTGTTCTCTGTAACTGATAATCTAATTGTAAATCACATCAAAATCTTGTATTTTGTGTAATTCCCATATTTTATGGGATTAAACCGAGTTAAACCATGGCACAGGTACTGCTATGGGCCCTGTCAGTGTGATCACCAAAGCACTGGCAGCATTTCCACTTAGGAAAGTAAGTGTGTGCAATTTGATACCTCTTAGAAGAAGTATTGAGATTAACAGCTCTAATTTTTTAGTGCTGACAGGATCTGTCTGTCTAAATTGCTTGGAGGGATTTGGGAGAGGGGAAGTTTTGGTTATTTGCCCTGGTGGGGGTGGTTTGGGAACTTGGGGGTGGTTTTGACTTTTCCCTCTCTTTGACCTCTCTCCCTCCTCTCCCCGGTGTGTCAACACCAGTAAGTTTATCTAGTCTGTCTGCTTTTTGTGTCGGTTCTGAGGAGGAGATCAGGAATTACTCCCTTTGACCGCTGTGTCTCTCGTGCAGGAATCCACGTACGGCACTCACATTCACGAGAAGAGGGAGGAGCGCGAGGCGCGGTTCTGCAACACCGTTCACGACATCGTCAACAGAGGGGGCCGCGGGCTCATCCCCGTCTTTGCCCTGGGTCGGGCCCAGGAGCTGCTCCTGATCCTGGGTGTGTACCTGCCCAGCTCCTCTTAAAGGCACACAAAGGGATTTAGAATGTTTTCAGCTATCATGATTCCTTGAACAACTCTTCAGCCATTTCGCAGCGTGTTAATTACCTGATAATTTAATATATAACACGTGTTTGTTCAAATGCAAAAGGTCCAGTAAACCAAGCAGCGGTTCTGCTTTGAGAGGTAGGATGAGAGTCCTAGAAAGGAAGAGATGATGGTGTGGTAATATGTGCTGGGATTTTCAATCTTCTTGAATCAGGATTTCAGCAATTAGGGACTTTTATAAACTGAAAAATAACCTGTTACAACAACAACAACTATTTTACTTAAACTGTACTGCTAAAAAAAGAAGTATATTTTCTTCCAAAGTTCTACTATTTTGGACTTTAGTTCACAAACCTGTATGAAAAACTGTATAGGAAAAGCTTAGAAGACCATAGAGGACACTTTTAACACTTCTGAAGTCCTAATACTAATGAAAAGTAAATTCGGCTTTTGAACAAAAATGAGTGAGAATTGCATATGAATATAGCAAGCTAATTCACATAAAATTACATATATAGATAGTTGTTACAAGGTGCTTCAGATAAAGGAGTTTTTAAGTAAATTATTCCCAGGCCTCTTTGCTTCCTTTTAGCACATTTAATTTGTACTATGTTACGTGATTTTTTTCAGTAATCTTTCTGCTCATTCAAATGCTGGCAAGATCAAAATATAACTATCTCAAGCTTAAAATGCTTATGTTTAGGGATATTGAATATGAAGTGTTCCCTAAACCACTTGAGTTTTTTCTCACTTTTTATTTCAGTTTAGTTCAATATTAGAAACTAATTTATTTTCAAATGTCTTACTGGTCCGTTCAAATGTTAACAAGAAATTTGGATCTAGGCTTGGGGTAGTATTTGATGTTGTGGGATTATTTACCACTTCTCAGTGATTGAGAGGGGTTTTTTTTATTTACAGAGAACATAAAAACGGAACATTTTCAAGCCATTAGGTTGTAATTTGTTTGCCTCTCTTTGCTGTGTGTAGATATTAAAGTGAGTTTCTAAAGATGAGCTTGAAAATATATCTAGGAAAGCTAGACATGCAATTGGATGCTTAATTAGGTAGAAAATACAATTGCATCTCACAGGCCTACACAGCTGAGCCTGCAGGCTTCTGTGTTTATTTTTCTTCTTTCTGTAACTGTATGACAAAAATAAAACACTGTGTTATGGTGTAGAAAATTAAAGTGATGAATTCAGTCTGTGACTGGTTATCTTTTACTGGCTGTTTCCACCTGAGTTTATTAAGGTTTCCACCTGAGTTTATTAAGGTAGCCATGGCAGTGAGACTCTCTGAAATGTTGTGAGAAGCTTTGCCTGCAAATCAGAAGTGCTAGGTAAAAGCACATTGTAATGTCATTTTAAATGCACAAACACAGCCAAAAGAGTGTACCTCTATTTTTGGATTATGGTACCTAGATTGTGCAACATAAATATCTTTCAGTAGCAGAATTGTATCAAAATAGGAAAATGGATAAGTTACATTTGTATAGCTGCATTCAGATCTCTTCTTTGTGCTTAGGAAAGGTCATGGCTACTGTCATCAATGATAAAATAAGTTGTGGTGAATGCTCTTTCCTTGTTTGTGTTCTGTTTGGGCTTGTAAAATGTAACTCTTGGTGCTATACAGAAAGCCATGCTTGATAATTGAGTGATTCCTTCTCACCCTGAACTCCATGGGTTTGTTTCACAGAATGTTCATATAGTGAATTCTCATGAACAAATCTGTGTGCAGATGTCCCTGGCTCTTAGATGTATAATTAATATTTGACAGGGACATTTTAGCTTTATTGTAGAGGTTTAGTAAAACTTCTGTTGTCATAAACATAGATTTATTGCTGTGTAGTTTCATGTATACTTTATATACCTGTAGCTGAACGTGGTGGTTGATTGAAATTTGACCTGCCAAAAGGATCTGAAGTTCACCTTTGTCATATTTGTTTGTTTGTTTGTTTGTACTGGTTGTATACAGTTTTAGCTGGTGACTGTTTCAGAAAAGCAGATGAAAACAAAGAGGCTGTGGTAGTGATATTCTGTAGTAAAAATGAAAGAGCCCACTGGTAAATCTGTTCTGCAAGAATTACTAATGTTTCTGAGAAGCACACACCATAAATAATCCTGCTGATGGAATTTTGTGTTTTGTTGTTTGGTGGCTGGGTTTTTTTGGTTTGTTCTTTTTTATTATTTTATTTGTTTGTTTTGGGTTTTAGATGAATACTGGCAGAATCATCCTGAACTCCATGATATCCCCATATACTATGCCTCCTCTTTGGCAAAGAAATGTATGGCAGTTTATCAGACATACGTCAATGCCATGAATGACAAAATCCGCAAGCAAATTAACATCAACAATCCTTTTGTTTTCAAGCATATTAGCAATCTGAAGGTAAGCTTGAAATTGTTACAAAAAGGTGAATGTGGCAGAAAAGTTCACATTTGCTGAATAGTTTGTGTGTTTCATCTCCTGATATCACAGAGTATTCTGGTTTGAAGGGTCCCAAAAGGATTATGGAGTCCAACTCTGAAGTGAATATCCCCTCCAGGGATTGAACTCACAACCTGAGTGTTGTTAGCACAATGCTCTAATCAGCTGGGCCAATTAGTATCCTTAATATCCTAATAGATTGATTAGCTCCAGGTTTATACCTGAGTTATCTGCTGTCCCAGTGCTTGGAGGGCTGTTTGAGGGAATCTTATGCCCCAACATTTTTTCCACTATAGATCCCTATGCTTGCAGTTCACTGCTTATGGGTATCAGTAAGAGGAATTTTCCTACAAAGGGCACTTTTTCTGAGGATGGGGTATAGTCTGTGAACACAGGGCCCTTTTTGTACATTGTTCAAGGGTGCAGCTGGGCTGTCCTTGGTTTAAGTGAGTTGTGGTACCTGATATTCTCGCTGTTGCCTTTCTAGAGTATGGATCACTTCGATGACATTGGCCCGAGTGTTGTGATGGCTTCCCCGGGTATGATGCAGAGTGGCTTATCCAGGGAGCTGTTTGAGAGCTGGTGCACAGACAAGAGAAATGGAGTCATTATTGCAGGGTACTGTGTTGAAGGAACTCTTGCTAAGGTGAGTTGCTAAGGCATCACAACCTCTTAATAACAGGTAGCATTCATCTTAGGTTTTAAAAGAATTGGTCAATAGCAGGTATCTTTATTTGATTTACTGAGATTGTTGTCAGGTATGTATGAGTACATAGTCAAAACTGATTTCTTTTGGCTAATACTAATGAAAAGTACAGAAAATCTGCATATGGTAATTTCCAGTGATGCTATATAGAATAATCTTTTCTAGGGGCAGTTATCTTGTCATGAGAAAGAGTGATTGTTACTTTAGACTTCTCCACTGCTTAATTGCTTAATTTTTCAAGAAGGTAGCCCTAATCCTAATTCTAAAGAAACTGATACTAAGTCTAACACTATTTATGTGTCAGAGACCAGACTGCCTTGTGCACCTGGTGCCACAGTCCATCTGTAGGGAATGAAATCCTACCAAATTCCAGCAGCCAAAGGCAACCAAAGCATCTAGTTTTGCCTTTAGAGATAGAAATCACAAACTTGTTACTGTTTTGATACAAGTTAGAGAGATTTAACTGGACGAAGGATGAATCCCCAGATCTGCTGAGGATGCACAGAATGAAATTGTGTGATTTGTGCATGCGTTTTTCATGTGTGAGTGTGTGTTCTGGGAAATCTGAGAGGTTTTTTTCACTGCTTCACTTTTAACGTGGCTGCCACTATTATTTCATTTATTTTTGAAATGTAAAGCATTAGTTATATGGTATCTATAGGAGGCTTTACTTTTTTTAATTAAGGTGCTTTTTCTTTTCTAGCACATCATGTCTGAACCTGAAGAGATCACAACTATGTCAGGGCAAAAACTCCCACTGAAGATGTCTGTGGATTACATTTCTTTCTCTGCTCACACAGATTATCAACAAACTAGTGAATTCATCCGGGCTCTGAAACCTCCACATGTGGTCAGTATCCATGCTGCCCATTTCTCCAACCATCAAACCATCTCACAACCTTGAGTCAAGGCAGGGACTGGTGTCTAGCAGTAGCCAGCATCCCCGTGTTTTGAATAATTAAAGGTGGAGATTTTAATCATTTTTTGTTTTGTTATCTTAGCAAAGTAAAAATGAACTTGCTCTTGAGTGTCTGCATGTGAGATCCCTGGGGGATGACTTTCCAGACAGTGGTGGGGTCCATAATCTGTTTCAGCAGTGTTTTGAGCAAGATACAGTACAGTACAATGTTAAACTTGGGATGCTAATACTGGAATAATTCACTGGCATTGGCCCTGAAATAGATAAGAAAATTTCGATTGAAGGTATGTGCAGACAGCAAAAGACAAAGACAGCACTTGAGGGAAAAACAGAAGTAAATCATGGGGAGCAGAAGGTGTGAAGGACCAGAATGTGAAAGTGGGGGAGCAGGATCTGAAACTGGTGGAGAAAAGATGTGCAAGCACAGATAAGAAAGAAAAAAATCATTGCAGAAGAGATGAGAATTAACTTGGTAAAGAAAATTGTGAACTGTGAAGCATCCTCTCTGAATTGCATGTTTATTATGTTTACACACAGACACAAAAATATAAAGCTAACTAACTTCTGTTAGTTCAACTAACTGTTGAACTTAGATGAATACTTCCCTTTCATAATACAACAATATATTCATGTGTGAAAACTTAAATGGGATCTCTGTAATGCACTCTGTTGGATCTGTGTAGCATGGATTTTTCAACTAATACTCAGGATTATGAAATCCCACCCTTAGAATAATGCAGAGAATTCAAAGACATGGAACTGTAATTGAGCTTGTTTCATACACTGTGATCTCATGGAATTGCATTTTTATAAAGATGAGATAGAATGTGGTATTTTTCTTGGATAATTTGCTTGCTAGATGTGTCTAGTTGGACAAAAAACTTCTGCTAAAAGGAAAACTGTCTTTTTTACAGATTTTAGTTCATGGTGAGCAGAATGAAATGGCCAGATTGAAAGCAGCATTGATACGAGAGTATGAGGATAATGATGAAGTTCACATAGAAGTTCATAATCCTAGGAATACTGAAGCTGTGACATTAAACTTCAGGGGAGAAAAACTTGCCAAGGTATGAAATGAATGTTTTCTTCTATGTAGAACAGTGTTTTCTTCTGGTATAAAAATCACATGTTATCTTCCAAGCCTCTATTTTTAATTGATTTCAAATTACATGTTTTCCAGGGTCTCGAAGTATGTGAATGTTTTGTGTTTAGTTGTATTTGGGGTTTGGTTCAGGGGCTTTTGTTTTGAGGTCAGTTTTTTGTTGTTTTGGGTTTTTCTTTGGTTCTTTACTCTTCCAAACTTTTCTTGTGTTATGTCTCAGAAAATTTCTAAGGTACTCTGACCTTCTTTTGTTTTCAGAGCTAATTTTGTACTCTGAATTTTTTGAGAGAACCATATTTCATCTCTATAGTTACTTGAAGCTGTGGATGCCTCACATTGCCTTGTTGCACTATATATGTGTTTTTCCTCCCCAGGTAATGGGATCTTTAGCAGATAAGAAGCCAGAGCAAGGACAGAGAATTTCTGGAATCCTAGTTAAAAGAAATTTTAACTATCACATCCTTTCTCCATGTGACCTCTCCAGTAAGTACAGACAGTGGTATGATCAGTGAGTAATTAATTGAAACTTACTGGGTCATTAAAACACTTACAGTTCTGGGTTTTTTTCCTGCAGTTTTGTGTTTCATAGGCAATTAGGGAACATCTTAGTTTTATTTCTTATTTGCCCTAAGTCTTGAACTACTGTAGTGAGAAGAAAGGCATTTAACTCACTGTTCACTCAAATTTAAAATCTTTCCTTTCTCTAACAGAAAAGAAGTGAAATTCCATTTCCCTTGTGGTTACTTAAAACTTTTCCTTTGCAAAAATATGCATAAAACATTCCAGTGAGAATCAATAGTCCTACCATTTTCTGAAATGTCATTAGTTTTTAGTGTAAAAACTACAGAACAGAGAAAATATGTGTGTAGTCCTCTTATGTTTTTTATTACTCAAGGAATTGATCTCTTCTCAAAATAGAAGAGGAATTAAATCTAAGTTCAAACGAGCTTGGGAGAAAGCAGTTCTGCTGCTCTAGTTCATTGGTTGTCTCTAATAGGCAGGATAATAAAACAAGCTGGTTTCCTAACCACAAATTTATTATTTATCTTATAATAGGTGCTCCACTTTCCTCTTTATAAATTGCCCTTTTCAGCCCTCTTGTCTTAAATGTCTTAAGTGCCGTTACTTATCTCTAATGACACTTCTGTTTATTAGGAAGTAAATTCAGGGGGCTGATTTTAACATGTACTTTTTGGGATGCTTTCAGATTACACAGACCTGGCCATGAGCACAGTGACACAGACACAAGCCATTCCCTACACGGGCCCTTTCAACCTGCTGTGTTACCAGCTGCAGAAACTTACCGGTGTGTATGTGGGAGGACACCTCATGGTTTGTACTGGCCAGCTTTTTCAACAACTGCCAGGCTTCACAGGTCTTCTGAGAGGAGAGTTCTTCGTGGTTTACAGCTTTCATTACACTGTGCAGCTCCTGCCAGATCCAGTTCATGAGTGTGATACAGCTTTGGGAGCATTCTACTGTATTCATTTACAAAGTGATGAGCATATAGCAGTATAGAGCATAGGCTGATTCCTGTCTCTGGCAGCCCCCAGAGTGAGTGCTCTGGCCACTCTGATGGAAACTTTATTAATTGATCTTATATCTCTAGCCCTAAATGGAATGGTTAATGCCATCCAATTAATAAAAACAAGAGCTCTGCCCTCCTTTGTGACAGACAGCCTCTTCTGTGCCTCCCCAAGTAGGAAGATCTGTCTTTTCCTGGATGAGAAGCCATTTAAACCTGACACTGGGATGCTCCTCTGTGCCCCTCTCTGACTTTCTCAAGGGTCAGGGGCAGCTCCTGTCCTAGTTCATTAAAGGTACACACACCTTGCAGATTACTTTCCTAGATTTAGTGCTCAGAAATTTTTTAATTCTCTAGTGTCAGAATCTAATTCATGTCACTAGTGAAGAAAACACCTTATATTCAGTTGAGCTTCAGATCTCACAGTCTGAGTGCGACCAGGCACACAAGTGCTTTTGGTTTTAGCTCTATGCTTATGTAAGCAGTGAGTTTTCCTTTAAGGGGGTAAGAGCTTGTTACTTCTATAAATGGAGCAGAATTAACTAAATTTCTCATGTGCTTTCTTTTTTGTTGGTGTATTCACCCACTCAGTGTACTAAGCTAGTCAAATATGAGAATCCAAACCAAGTAAAATAGCCAATATTAACTAATAAAAAACCCTCAAACAATCCAGAACAAAGAAAATAATATTGTCAGGTAAGGGAAGAGAGTATGGGGTTCCATTTTGTGAGCTGCTCTGAGCAGTTGTGATAACAGAATAACCCCTCTTCTTAAGCTGACCTATTTTCTTATGCAAATAAAGTTAGTCTTGCTCCCAGTATAATTTCATTGTTGCTAATCATTTGTTGTCACTTCTTAGGTGATGTAGAAGAAATAGAAATCCAACAAAAACCAGCCCTGAAGGTTTTCAAAAACATTACTGTGATCCAGGAACCAGGCATGGTAGTCCTTGAGGTGGGCATTGGTGAGGGAGAAAGAAGTACTTTGTTCTCCAGTTTCTGCAAAATTATACCATAGAGATGCCATGCAGAATTCAATGTTTTAAGGAGTTTTCTCTTGGATGACAAGTAGAGCAAAGGCTGCAGCAAAGTTCCCCTTGAGCTGTGGTCCTGTGTGGATGTGTGTTACTTATTTATCCAGTGCCAGTTGGGTTTTTTGCTGTATCTCATGAGTATAACAGCAGATTTGGTGCCCTCTTTTCATTTGGCAGACAGTAATTGGAAATAACATCAAATGGAGCTCCTTCCTCCCCCAGAGAGTTGTGGTAATTAATTATTTTGTAAATGTGCTCAAAAACATTCAAAAGCTTGAATTTCTCATGGGAAGTTAGTGGAGTACACCCAGTTAAAAGTAGTTAATAATTAGGTGTGAATGTATGACAGTCATTTGAAGCTGGAATTCAGAGAACAGCAAAAAGGAGAATGCAATTAATGTTATGTTGTCTTTATACTGCATTATTCACTCAGTCCAAATGATGATTTTTTTGTTGTTGTTGTTTTCCAGTGGGTGGCAAATCCTGCTAATGATATGTATGCAGACACTGTGACAACAGTGATTTTGGAAGTCCAGTCAAACCCCAAAATACAGAAAGGTATAACTTTAGTGCTTGCTTATTTAACTGAGGCATTTCTTCCTATTTTGGTTTCCTCAAGCTTAGAGGGAAATAATGCCTTCCAATAGATTGCAACCCTCTTACTGTATTTCCTTGCCTTGTGGAACTTACTGGGGAGTAAAAACAGAATTATGCCTTGGTCTTCATTGTTTGTGACTTGTTCATGTGTTGAAACTTTCTCTTACATGGCATCTGATAACTGACTGTGGAAAACATGGCCTTATTTAAAAAAAGTTAAATTTTATACAAAAAAAATCTAAATTGATTAAGCTTTGTATGGCCCAGCCCAGGTAATTTTATGCTTCTGTGATCCTATATGGACAAATAGGTGTTTATTTTCACTGGATGACTCCTCTTGTCCTCTATTTTAACAATTCTGTATAAGAGCAGTCAGTGCTCCTTAGGTGTTTAGTCCCATACCTGACTCAACACATTTGTTAAAAATCCTTTCACCTGAGTTTATAAATCCCCATAACAGTTCTTACTTTGTTTGAGGGTAAAGGTTTTCTTGACCCAAACAAATTCAGAGTCTTGGTTGTGATAATTTTCAGTCTATATAGGCCCTTCTGGCCATGTCCTCAAGTTCTGCTCTATGAAACTAACCAAAAATAGAAATTTTATTTCTGAATGATACTTTCATCTCCTCTTTTTTTTCCTTCCCCTCTTTTCTTTCTTTATACACATGGAAAAAATGTTTTGGTATTTTGCTGAACTTTTTGTTATTGTAATATCTGCCTAACCCTGATTTTTCATAGTCTACACTTTCTCTGTATGATTTGTTAGTGGCGGTATCTGGGTTCTCCACCCTCTACCACCCTGAAATTAATTCTTTGTATTTTTATGTGCCTTTTTGCATTATTTCCCATGTTGTTTCATGGTGCTGATTTTGTCAGCTAATCTCAGATATGGCTTTTAGGATTTTTTTTGTTGTTATTTGGGATAAAACCATTCAAAAGAGTTCTTGCAGTTGTGTATGTTGTATATTAGAGTATGTTCACAGGATCAAAAGAGATCAAATTAAAATATCTTAAGTTATTGTTGCTTAGCTGACCATGTGCCTGTAGTTACCTCATTCCCAGGATAAAATTATATCTTGCTTAGTATGTTCAGTTACTGCATCTTTTATATAAGGAATGGTAATTTTTAATATATTTATTAGGGTTTTTTAATTATTATTAAAATTTAAGCTCGGTCACTTGAAGTTGTAAAGTTTTTCAAAGAATTTCTCAGGAATTCTTACTACCACTGTGTTGTGAATTCTTCAGCTGATTTAGAAGTACTGAAAACCAGTTTTTCAAAAGATTTAAAGTTTTTTGTATCCATTAGTGAAAAAGGTCGCAATTTTCACAACTACCTCTTCCTACAGACTTCTCACTCTTTAACAGTCAANAAGCTCGGTCACTTGAAGTTGTAAAGTTTTTCAAAGAATTTCTCAGGAATTCTTACTACCACTGTGTTGTGAATTCTTCAGCTGATTTAGAAGTACTGAAAACCAGTTTTTCAAAAGATTTAAAGTTTTTTGTATCCATTAGTGAAAAAGGTCGCAATTTTCACAACTACCTCTTCCTACAGACTTCTCACTCTTTAACAGTCAAATAGTTTAAAAATTATGTTCAAAAGTCACTTGTTTTACACTACCTCTTAATTTTGTAACCAAGTCTAAAAAAAAGTATTATTTTTATTTCAACTTCTCTATACTGAATCATATTCCAGGAATGTCTGTGCTTATTAGTACTGCTCACATTCAGTATAAAATAAAACTGTTATTCTCTGCATGCTCCCAGCCTCCATGATGTGGTATTTTCCTGTAATAAGAGAAAATGGAGACATTATAAACAACTGACAAAAGTAGATTATTTTCTCTGTTAAATAAAGGAGGTGAGATGTAATGAGTGTTAACAATAAACAGGAGAAGTAAAAAGTCAGAATGTGAATTGCAAAGTTTTCTATTTTAAAATATGAAAAGTACAGGAATATATAATGCAAAGGTATGCACTTTCTTGACTCTCATATTTTTTTTAATACATTGTTTAACAAATTGTTTAAACATACATCTTTTATTTAGTTTTTGAGCTGTTTTTCAGGAAAGTCAATTTGTGAATAGGAGCTATCAATTAGCCATTTTTCCCTCCCAGTAACTGTCTGTGAAAGTCATCTTTTTTTTTCTTTTCAGCTGCAGTAAATAAGATTTCCAAAAAAATAGATATGGATGTATATAGGAAGAGAATGGAGATCATGCTTCAGTAAGTTGGTATATATTTTTCTAAAGGAAAATGAGCACTATTGATCATGTAGAAAGAATAATCTTAATATAAGAGGGTTTAAATATAGTTATGTAAAAATACTTCATGCAAATATACTTCAGTCTAATTTCTGTGAAGGCCAGGAATTAAGTAAAGAAATAGGTACAGTAAAAAGTTCCCAGCACCTTTAAAATTTTGAACACAGGGCCCACTTACATCTTCCAGAAGCAGATTTTTGTCTCCAAAAATTATGCTACAGATGGTTAATAAAAACAACTTTGGATCACATCTCTTTTAAAACTTACTCTGATGTGTATTCTGTTATTTATGTAGAAATCTTGCCTCTTTTGAAATCAAAGGAATTCTTCCCTTTATTTATGATGAGATTATTTTGGTAAAATACTTACTGTTATTTGATACCCACTTTCATAATAAAGATTGGTATTTTTAATTACATTGGAGTGGGTTCAATAATTGTTGCTGAAAGGTGAAACTCCCCTGACAAAGTGACCCCAGGGTTAATAGAAAAACCTGACTTTGCTGTTTGGCCACATCTGACACTGATGGGTCTTTGCTTTAGGGATATGTTTGGAGAGGACTGTGTGAGTTCCAAAGATGACTCTGTCCTGTGCATCACCGTGGATGGAAAGACTGCCAACATTTCCCTGGACACTCGGGTATGTGAAGCAAAGCACTTGTTTTTCTGTGCTGTGTTCAGCAGTCTGGCAGTGCTGCCTACAGTGTCAGGTACTCACTTGCTGAGGAAGGGTACTTGGTATCAAAACTGAGAGTGTTCTTAATTTAAAAATTCTAGCAATGTTTACTCAACAAATGCAGTACTTTTGGAAAAAAAACAGTGTTTTTCAGCAGCTCACTTGTATGAAAAAATGAATTAAGAAAGACTGTAGAAGAGAAACTGAGTTAACCCACAATTTTTTTTTAATGCTTTTAAAGCATGGCTCTAGTCTGAATAATTGAACAGTTACATGTTCTTAAGTATTTTAAAATGTTGATTTTCTGTCCTTACTAACAACATATTAAACATAGCTTGTGTGTTGCCTCTATTCATAGTAATAATATAATGCGAATTCATTCTACAGAGCAGCCCTGACATGCTCTCCTTAGGGGGTCACAACAAATGTTACAAGTGTTCTACAAACCCGGAAGAAAAGGTTGGCCCCTGCCAAAAATTTGTTACCTATTGAAACAAAACAAGTTACCTTGAGAGAATAGTGAGTTGCAGTGGTTAACACACAACTTGGGCCATCTCTTTTCAATTTTTTAATAAACATTGGTACATTTCAATTTGTACATAGCACAGAAAAGCACAGGACTGGTGAAAGAATTCTTGTAATAAAGAAAAAAGTAACTAGACTGGAAAAGGATGCATTCTGCTTAATAAAGAAGTTGGAATTCATTTTTGGAATAGGTTGTTATTGTTAAAAGATCTGTGTACTGACAGAAACCCCAGTGGCAGTTCAGTTACAACAGGGTGTATCTTTGCAGTACTCACTGTGTTGGCAATGGCAAGTTTGTGCCACTGGGAACCAGATATTACAAGGAAGATCTTCTGTCCTTCTTCATGTGTATTTGTATCTTATAAAACTTTATTTGCTTTAAAATAAAAAGCTGTTTAGTGTAGATTTGACTGATGGGACATGGATTTATTTTTTCCATGTTAAACGAGTGCTCTCACAATTAACATGATTTTAACAACATTGCTAGATAACTTTAAATGCATGTTTGCTGTTTCAAGTGCCTTTTTTCTTCCCCCCAAACCTTTATGGTTGGAAAGAGCTGCTTGATCAGAAGAGTAACAAGTTAATACTGAATTAAAGGAGGTATAGTCTTAGAGTCTAGAAAGGCCACAGGACCAAGAACAGTTATTACTATTCAAATGCTGCCCTTTTTTTCTGAGGTGGAGTCAGGGGTGATCAGGCAGATCAAGTTTCATGTTTGGGGTGGGCATCTCTCTCTAGGAAGATTTGTTTTAGTAAAAAATTAATATATTTGGATTATTTTTGTGTAAATGTCATCAAGTGTGTGGGAACATCAGTGTGGAGCCTGTACCTCTGTAGTGAATGCAGTGTGAGTGAATTCACAGATAAAATGAAATGTCCAGGGACTGAATCTTGTGTGATTTTATTTGATTCGAATTAAATTTAGTCCACAAAACTTAATGCATTTTATGTAGCAGTTTTGAGCATAAGACTTGAAATTCTTGTTCCTCAGCAGAACTTGCTTAAGTCTTCTCTGAACTGCTCTACATGCAGGCAGACCACAGAAAAACACACAGTGCTGCTCTTGATAATCTCCATGACTGCTCTTTCCTTTCCCTTTAGGAGCACTCTGTGTGTGCTGAAAGGGAGCTCGCAGTGCCAGCTGCTGTAACATCCTTCTCTCTTTGTCCCCAGACAGTTGACTGTGAGCCAGGAAGCGAAGATGACGAATCCCTTCGTGAAATGGTGGAACTGGCTGCACAGAGGCTTTATGATGCCCTCAGCCCTGTATACTGACCTCTGTAGATATCCTGAGATGCCTGAAAAAAATCATCTTTTGACTTTTCAATTTATTTGGGCTGTTTTTTAAGAGTAAATTAATTTTTTTTCTTGAATAAGTCAAATGTTTCAATTCTGTGAATGTGAAAATGCTGAGTTATTTTACATGGTGGATCAGCAACCTCATAACAACTGTATTTATGTGTATAGATACAATTAAATCAGGCAACGTGGGCATATGTTCTCTTATGTGCACATACAAGAAATAAGAAAAAAGTTCTTAACCTGATACAGAATTACAAAGGTTAAATGGAGTTTTATATTTTTGAATATTAAAACCAGTTGGAGGATAAATTGGATGTATTGAGTTTGCAATATATAATTTTGTTCCTGTTGAGAAAGCGATTGCCTGCACGCTTGTAGCTACTGGAAGTCAGAGGGGTCTTGAACACAATTAAAAATGGAATCCACGTTTGCATAGTGGGGCTAATTGGAGCTTAAACTCTGCATGCTGGCACTGCTGTTACTGGACTAGAGGAACACCACCACCTGCAAGGGAAGTGGGTGCTTATGGCCTGTGCCAGCCTCGTGTGCCCCAAGTGCTCCTCTCCCAGAGTCGGTGACCACCCCGGCCTGGGAAAGGGGACACGGAGTAGGCGACACTGCAGGACACAGCAAATTCCAAATACAGTGTGACTGATGCTCTGAGGGAGCTGTGGTTGTTGCCAAACAATGTCATGCTGAAAAAAGTCCACAGAATCTGAGTTTTCTACACAAGAACTGCCTTATACACGCTTCTTTCCCCCTTTCGTCAGCTGATTAAAATGGCACCTGATGATCTTCGTAGTGGTAGTAGCAGAATGAGTATATGAGCAGAATCAGCAAAATTAGCAACACTGTCCTCCCCAAATTGTGTCGTTGGCAAGCTCAGCAGTATAAAGTCTTTTAAATGAGGTAATTGCATTTTCTTAAGAAGGAAGTCTCCGAAACAGATAAAACTTCCTGTGGAAGCGCTGGCAGCCAGCACAGGGGGTGTGTGAGGGGCTGGGTCCCCGGGCGCGCCCTCCCCGCGCACCTGCACCAACGAGCCTTTTAAAGAGGCGGTAAAANGGCTGAGCCGGGCCCGCCGTGAGGCTGAGCCGGGCCCGCCGTGAGGCTGAGCCGGGCCCGCCGTGAGGCTGAGCCGGGCCCGCCGTGAGGCTGAGCCGGGCCCTTCGCGCCTGGTGCGCGTCTGTGAGACTCGGAGCCGCTTCACAGGAGTTCTTGGGGTCGCTGTGTTAGAGGCGCGAAGGTGAAGGTGGAGCTCGGGATGTTTGGTGTCAGGGGCATTTTCCATGCGGAGCGTGCTGCCCCTGCCCTCTGCTGAGACCTCGCACTCCGCCCTCAGGCGGCTCCTGGAGCATCCCGGCTCCCTGGGTCCTGCTCGCCCAGCCCGGAGACGCGTTCTCCATTGACGGGGCTGGAGCACGGCCTGGTGAACATCTCTGAGGCAGCACCAGCTTTTTAGCGTTGGTTTTGGGTCCCTGCCGTCTGTTGTGTGGGTTGTGTGGTGGGTGATGGAGCTGCTCTGATGAAAAAATAACTAAATAGAGACCGAGTTTATCTTTAATGGGAAATAGGTGTTCAAGCCAACTCACTGCAGAATTATAGCAGGGAGGATGGTGCAGCAGTGGGAATAAGGAGAAGGAATTCGTTTTTCCACTGCTGGAAGAGATAGGTATCAAACAGCACTCCAAAGCAGCATGAAGAGAGAGGATTTTCCAGAATGAGAAGGTCTTAGAAATAAAGTAGAAAAATACTACAAACAAACATAGCAAGCCCTCACTAGCCAAAATGAAACTATAGTCCGACAGCAGTCAGTTTGGATTTTGGAGGGACCCCAGGGTCTGTCCCAGCCCTGTGTTTCCTCGGATGCCACTGGTGTGGCTGGGTAAAACCGGGACTGTTTGACCCCTGAGGGACAGGGCAGGGAGGGAGGAGACGCTGCAGCAGCAGTGCCAGAGGCCGTGCACAAAAGCTTTGAGGTGGGGAGGTGCCAGTGGTGGGGCTGAGCTCTGGGGAACAAGTTCTTCCAGTGAGGATCTAACTATTTTCCTTGTTTTCAGTTCTCCTTCCAGGAAAACGGCTGGGGGGCATACCTTGCTGAGAGACTGGTCAGGTAAGAGCTTAAATTCCAAAAATAATTTCTGGCTTGCAGAAAGTCATGCAGCTTTTCTAAATGAAAACCAACAGCAGTTAATATTTAATGCATGTTTATTTATTGACATTTACTTATTTAGTGAAGTGGAACGGCCTTCTGGGCAGCATGCCCAGGACTGGTGGAAATACTCATTGGGTGTTCCCACTCAAAGCTTGACTGGAAGTTACAAATTCCTTAGTGACTGTCAGGATTCTTGTTCTGGTTCCATAGTGTAAGCAGCAGGTAAATAGGACATGTGCAGCCTGTTGTGTGCACTTTCAAAGCATGATCCTGTTGAAAACTCCTGTGACATCTCATTTTTCCTGAGAGGGATGGAGGCAGGTGGCCTGACAGAATGGTTCAAAGCTTCCCAAGTTTTGTTTTGGTGGACAGAGGAGAGATGTTCTTGATATGTGTCTCTGTTTCAGAAAATGTGATGTTTTGAACCGTGGGATCTCGGGGTACAACACCAGATGGGCTAAATTGATTCTTCCAAGACTGGTCACTGAAAATACTAGTGCTGACAGTATTGTTGCAGTTACTATTTTCTTTGGAGCTAATGACAGTGCTTTGAAAGGTAGGGTAGTTTGCTTTCTGTCTTTTTTTTCCAGCGATCTGTTCTCTTAAAATGGTTTTACAATTTAGCAGAATAGGCAGAACATTTCACAGGCTTTTCCTGCTACTTCTCCAGGAACTGATTGCTCTCTTTTCATTTATATAGAGGTTTGTTTTCACTCATTTCATCTGTATTTAAACCATGGAGTGCCTTCCATTTCTCTTCTTATCACCAAATTTCAATACTAGAAAGTAAATTTCAGGGTGCTCAAGACTTAGTTGTGTAGCAATTGCCTAAAATTGGAGTTGGGCATCCAGCTGGTTTTTCTGTCTTTGAAGGAGTCTGATGGGTTCTTGGTAGATGGGCTGAGCAAAGGAGGGAAGGTAGCATTTGGATTCTCCTTCAGATAAGCATAGCAGGATGCAGTCTAATTAAAATGATAACATCAGTGCATGAAGGACTGACTGCATGTCCATGGGACTTGCCAAAATTTTCTCTGTATCCCAGAACATTAGAAATCTCAGGTTTTTGTTTAGGTGAGGTTTGAGGTGATTATATGTTCTAAGAAACGAAGTTGTAAAAAAAAGCATCTTAGTTGTTTTTTTTTTCCCCCTGTGCCTTATTTGCCAGTTGGAAATGCTGTCCTTAAACTCTTGATTTGTCTGCTTTGGGTATTGAGGAACAGAATTTTCCTGCCACACCTCCCGAATCCGTGGTGAGGGGAACTGCACACTGGAAATGAGTGTGCATGGCCATGCTGTGTAGAAGTCCCATTCTGTTGTGTAGCAAACCTGCAGGGAGCTGAGCCCCACTGATGCATGTGCTGCACCCTCACAGAGCTGAACCCTAAGCAACACGTTCCTTTGGAGGAGTATGCTGCCAACCTGAAGAGCATGGTACAGTACCTGAAGTCAGTGGACATCACTGCAGACAGGATTATTTTGATAACACCACCACCTCTCCAGGAATCTGCTTGGGAAAAGGCATGTCTTGCCAAAGGTGAGGATGATGAGGATGGGTGGAATTTCTGCATTTTACCAGTGGAGTGTAAGTGACAGGTCCCAGGCTGCCAGGTGATTTCCTCTGTGTGTATTGCAGTCATGTTCTCTGGCTTGTTGGGAAAGGGCTGCTGTTTCACTAAACAACTTCTGCATAAGCTCGTGGAGTAACTACCAAGTAATTACTAACATCCTTTCCAAAGTGTTGATTGATCTGTTAATGCACAGAGCTGACAGAAGTGGCTGCCCTCTAAGAACATGGGGTTTGTCAACACATCCTAAGCAGATTCCATTGTGTCCCAGCAGCTTCCACAGTAATACAAGTAATGGAGGAAATTTTGGCATTGTGGGCCTTAGAAAAATTTTATATTAGGTACAGCAGCTTTCACATCTGTTTGGATAAGCAGTAATATCCCAACCAGGTTTATTTTAAAGTTAAAAAAAACAATACCAGAGAATATAATATTCTAAGGATGCTAATAAAAGTGCCTGAAAAAGAAGAAAAAGGTTGTTAAATCATTTCACATTATGTTCTTTAACTCTAAAATTAGAGACATAATAGCAGCACTTACTTTGTGTTACTGAGCTGGTAGAATTTGCCATAATCCCACTGACTGCAGCAGTGACAGTTTGTACCTCCTGAGAGCATGCTCTCTTTCCTATTGGGATATCTTGTCCAGTTCTTGCACATTTATAAAAAACTTCTGAGTTAGGTCAGGCAAATACAGAGCTGGTACTTTAGTGGCACTGTTTTCTATGCTTTAAGTGGTGTTGCATATCCTGAGTTATGTTTTCAATCAAAGCAGCAAAACTTTGAAGATGACTTCAAGTTTAAACTGCATTAAATTAGACATTATTGTATGATTTTGTATTGGGAGGCTTTGATGTGGTGTCACGTGAGCACACCTCAAATGCTGCTTATCTGGCTCCCAGCTATCAAGGAGCACTTGTAATGTTAATCCATTTTCCTCTTAAACTGTCCTTTTTATGGGGTAGGGATGGAAGAAACTTGAATTTACAGCATTGAATCTGCCAGCATCTGTCTAAAAGAGAGTGCTGTCTAAGGATGGAACAAAAGACAGGGTGATCTCAGACCATGGACCACAAATGAAGTATTGTGGGCACAATAAGCAGCAATATCAGACCATCTGCCCTCCAGTATCAAGGAGACATTTTCTGCCTATTTCTAGTTTTGTCAGCTATCAGAGCAAAGGAGAGATGGGAGGCAGGAGGATGGTGATGCTCACAGGAGCATACATCCAGGTAAAAAGTAGCAAGAGGGCTAGGAGCATGTGGAGTTGGACGAAAAGCAGAAGGCAGCTTGGAAATAGATCTCCATTTATTTAAATGTTTTACCTGCCTTATCAGGTGTTTGAAGGGTTTTCAGTCTGAGCACTGCTTTCACCTGAAGCTTGCCAGAAGGTGAGAGCTGTGAGCAAGAGAGAGATACTGTCTGCTTGTTGCTGTTGCTTCTCTCTCAGCCTGATGCATATTTGTTCAAAAGAGGCATTTTCAAGTGCTCAGAACCAAAGGGTGCCCTGGAAAAGACCACACAAGCTGTGGCTTCCAGCCACTTGCACTGCTCTGCTTTGGATTTAGTTTGTGATCGGCTCTGCCTGCTGGTTCAACAAGTGCTGCAGGTGGTGTGTGCCACAGGAGACTGAGACCAGGCTGCTTCAGTGGTGGCTGCTGACGTGCTCTGTGCTTCTGCTCGCAGGTGAGAAGCTGAACCGCCGCAGTGGCACCACCGGGCAGTACGCGCAGGCCTGCGTCCGCGTCGCCAGCGAATGCGGCACCGACCTGCTCGACCTCTGGACCCTGATGCAGAAGGATCAGGTACAGTGAGACCAGAAATACTTGAAACTGTCATGAATTGTGAAATGCATCTTTAGCATAGAGGAACTGGTGGTGCTGCTTTATTACTGAAATGATACAAAATACATCCGAATTACTCTTTAGGGAAGGAAAAAAATAATCCAGAGTGCTTCCTAGTTGGCAATGAGACAGAAAGCTTTATACAACCTGGCCATGGTACTTGGTTAGCAAATATCCCCTGAGGGCATTGTATCTAAATAGCCTTTTCCTTGGACTTGAGCCATGGAATAGTTTGGGTTGGAAGGGCCTCTGGAGGGTTCTTGTCCAACCCACTGTACAGTGTTGGGCTAATTTCAAGGTCAGATCTGGCTGCACAAGGGTGTTGCTGATGCTTCTGACCAAATGCCCAAACTCATCTATGGGAGACTGCAGACTTTTTCTGTGAGCAAATAACTCCAGTTTGAACACTGAACCTTTTCTCTCCCCTCCCCTCCTCAGTACAGCAGACTGTTGAGTAGTGCAGCTGATGCAATATTTTTATTGCATTACTTAATCCCATGATCTTTTAGTGGTGAATAGCAGTGATTTTTGCCATCAGAACATTCTCTTAATATTTTAACATAAACAATTAAAAAATAAA
The DNA here is from genome assembly GCA_013398075.1 of Notiomystis cincta. NCBI lineage: Eukaryota > Metazoa > Chordata > Aves > Passeriformes > Notiomystidae > Notiomystis > Notiomystis cincta. Next base: position 3,961 of record VZRX01019319.1, on the reverse strand, counting down.
TAGAAATAAATAGGAAAATAAAACCAGTGTACCAGGTGGCTTTGAAGAATTACTCAAGACCTCTTTGCAGCTGGTAAATACACTAATATATGGTTTTAACCTCCCTTGTAGGATTTCTCTTCCTATTTGTCTGATGGTCTTCATTTATCAACAAAAGGCAACAGCTTTCTAGCAGCCCAGCTTTGGTCACGCCTGGAAAACAAACTGTCTGCTCTTCCCTCTCTGCTTCCTTATTGGCGTGAGGTGGACCACACCAACCCCGAGGCCAGTCTTCTGTGACATCCCTGCAGGGAGCAGCCACCAGACAGAGCCAGCCCCTTGTCCAGCAACGAGCTGCAAACGGTGTCCTCAGGGAACGTGGCACTGGGGAGTCCCCAGCAATGCTCTTCTCTGTCTCCTTCTCTTGGTCTGTCGGAGAATAAAGGTGAGACCACTTGGGGTGTGTCCTGGAGCGGTTTTTCTTCCTGCTGCTCTTGCCAGGATATCTGTGGGGATGAGTAGCTCTTTCCTTGGAAGACTCAGCGGAAAATGAGTCTCAGCTGCTGTGTGGTCAAGGGAGAGAGGCTGCCCTGAGCAGTTCCTGGCCTGAGCTTTGGGGCCTGCACTATGATTAACACCATCTACTTGCTTTAAACACAGAGGAGCTCGTAAGAGGCCGTAGTGTGGAGTTTGTCAAAGGCCATTAATGTCAGCCCAGATTAAATTATTTGGATGTTATACAGGAGGAAAAGCATTCTCTGAGTTTTACTTTGGCTTTAGTAGTGATAGAGAGCAGTTTAGAGCTGGGGTTTTAAAATTTAACATAACTCTGGCACCAGCAGCAGCTCTTGTGTATAGGCACAGATTTCACACCAGTGCATGGGTTTGGGCAGTATAAAACTGGTGATACACAAACTTGAAGAAACTGCTAGGAAAAGGTCTGCATCCCTGCTGACAAAGCTGCACCCTGTGTCATTTGCCATCAAGGTAAGGAGATCTTTCAAATGAGCTCTGGGATTCAGCTATAATTTAACAACTTGTGTAATATGCAAGTACTGCAGACTATGCAGATTTTGGCTAAGAGAACACAAACTACAAAACTGCCTTTACAAATAAAAAAACCCACATTGCTTGAAAACTAGATGAAATTCAACAAGTATGGAAAAAATGATTGTCCAGCAAGCCAGATAGAAGCAAAAATGAGGATACAACTAACTGTGCATAAAAATCAAATAGCATATCAGTGCAGATATAACCCCTCCATAATTCTGGGCTGTATTAAGTTATGTTGACATGGAACAGGTGTGTTTATTATGTAGTGGGTGAGAGAGAGAATAATGAGAGGCGCTCATGCTGTCCTGCAGTGTTAGTGCCATTAGACTGCCTTTGCTTCATTAAATAATTAAGACAAGCTGGCCAAGACTTGTCATCTACTATGAAACAGTGCTATAAACTGGAGCATAAGTAGTTATTTTTCATGTGCCTGGAGCCAGAGCAGAAGTGAGTTTGATATATAAATATTTATGAGTATTAAACTGGACTATCCTTTCTGTAATAAATGCTTACAGTAAAGACTGGCTGAACAGCAAAAGGGGTTCCCTGGGGCAAGCCGTGGATCTTCCTGCCTTAGATGTTACAAACAAACCATGCAAGTACTGCTTTCAGTTTCTGGAATACAGCTCAGGCTGGGGGATGGATTCAGTGATTTCCAAGGCCTGCTCCACATCTCCATTTTCGTGCTCCCAAGCACCTGCCACTGCCTGCTTTTCACCTGGGAGGTAAAGACCTTTGTGCTGAGAACATGTACTCACAGATTTGGTACCTGAACAGGCATTTGAGCACAGCCCCAGCCCTTAGGCATTAATGTCACCATCTGAACTGATGTTAACCTGCAGGACACGTGGCAAAAGAGCTCCAACCCCAGGCAGGAAGCAGGCAGCCCTCAGGCTGCAGGTCTGCACCAGGATACTCCGGGTCTGGCCTCTGCAGCATCCGGGCTCAGAAAGGAGCAGTCACAAACCCTGGCTCCTGCCTGGCTCTGTGCCAGATTTTTAACCCAGGCTTTGACAACCAAAGCATGGAGAGCTTTTAGGAAAAGACTGCATAGAAACAGCTCTTGTTTAACTGATTTTTTTTTTTTTATATAAAAAGCATTTATTTTGTTGGGAATTAAATTAACTCCTCACACATGTACTTTGCACTGAATCAAAAAAAAAGAAAACCCGAAAAAAACCAAACAAACCCCAAACAAAGTTCAAAACCAGTATATAAAACACAATAGCTAGTCAGATAGGAATACCATAAGGCACACATTCAAGTACTAGTGTAACAAGTATCCTTGGGTGTGGAGGAGAGGGAGCACTCACACACTTTGCAGCACAGGTTTAGTTCCTTTCCCTCACATTTAAAAAGATCCAGGCTTGTAACAGTTAAATGGTTCTGCCCTTGGCCACACTCTGTCAGTTTTATCAATGGATTACTGTGGCAGAAAACAGATGCAGAATGAAGGTGCTGCTGTACGAGCTGGGCAGTTGCTCTGTGACTCCACTGTGTGTCAGTCCATCTGCTGCTCAGCTAAAATAATGCTCATGTGCCAGTCCCAGCTCACCTGACAAAGCTCCAGGTGTACAGAAGACACCATCCAACTGCCAACTTTACAACATCACATTTTTACTACCTCTGTGAGAATCTGTATTCACAAAATCTCCTCCTTTATACTTATCCTGCAAGTTTCAACAAAGGTTTATTTCTTTACTAACTTCACAGTTGTTTTTAAACAAATGCCTCCCCTGCAATGGAGTGATTTTGTCCCCTTATTCATGTAGTAGGAGCTTCCAAAGGCCACAAAGACCATGGAAAACTGAACTCAGCAATTTGAACATTTCAACAATAGTGTTGCCTATTTTAAAATAACATTTCTGCACTAAAACTGCTGTAAACAGCAGTTTAAAATGTCATTTGCATAAATTATTTCTTTACACTTCTTTCTCCAACAAGACACCTGCGACACACAAACCTTAGTGCAGAGTGGGAAGCTCCCAACAAAAGCCACAAAGACAAGAAAGCCTCAGCACTGAGGCAGAAGAGTTTCATGCTAGAAGAGCACTTCTCATGCACCATATATGGTTTAACAGCCTCTGTGATCCTTTTTATAGAGAAGCTGGGCATCTTAAGCTTCTTTATTCTGATTATGCATTTCACTGAATGCTGAGAGACTGTATTTTTCATCTGTTTCATTACTCTCTGTTCTCAAGGCATTTTGCTTAGGCTTTTGGTTACATGTACCTTAAATTGCTAAATTTCTACTCTATTATGGAACATACTACAGTGTTCATTTTGGTTTTAAAAGCCCCTTAATTTTGTCTATCAGTGCTGTCAGACTACAAAATATTAAATTATAAAAAAAGGCTGATATACACAATCCAATATCCATCAGGATATTTGGTTCTGCACCACAGGTTGAAGGAAATGTTAAAGGTCAAGGAAATAGAAAAACAAATCCAAAAAGCTTCAAAAACAAGCCAGTTCTAGTTTGGATTTTCCTTTTTAAAAGATATAATGCTCTAATAAATGTAGTTTAAGGAAGGTCATACACATGACCAGCATCTGCAGTAGGTCACTTCCTTATTCTCCCACTCCCTCACAAAAATATATATACATATATTTATATTTGTAGAAATGAAATGGTTTCAGATCCTTATTTTGCAGACACGAGTCAGACGTTTGGAGGCAGCAGGGCGCTAGCACTCGGTTTCTTTGCTGTCCACGCGGTTCTGGCGCTGCAGTTTGAAGGAGGAAGCTTTCTCACTCCTAATGACAGGGTGGTCTGTCAAGTCCTCAAAAGATTTGGCGGCCGAGCTGCTGTTGGGGAAAGGGTCCTTCTCAAAGGCGTCCTCGTCGATGTGCGAGTCGGTGCTCGGGTCCTCCTGGATGGTGTCCATCCTCTGGTGCTCCTGCTTGGGCGGCGCGGGCGGCGCGGGCG
>VZRX01019317.1:0-21681 GCA_013398075.1 Notiomystis cincta | reverse complement strand
AGCCGGCATCCCCCGCCTGGGGAAAGCCCCCAGAGCTGCCCGCCCGGCCCGAAGCCCCGAGTGAGCTGTGGAACCCCCCGCTCCTGCAGGTCCGGGCCGAGAGCAGCGCGGGCGGGCCGAGGTGCGGCCGCAGCCCTCGGGCCGCGCTCCGGCCGGGCCGCTCCGAGAGGGACAAAGGGGCCCGGAGGGAACCGCTCCGCTCCCCCTCCCTGTGCCAGCAGCAGCACAAGGCGGCACAGCGTGCGCTGACCTATCCTATGCTTTTCTTTTAAAGTAACTCTGGCCTTTCCTAACTTTTCTCTGCTTTCCTCTTTCCTTCGCTTTGCCTCTTTTTGCTGTTAAGTAAAACATACCAATTTTTTGGCGCTGACATCTAACCTCGTTTGCTTTTAATCTCGTTTTGGTATATTTTAGAACCTTTAGAGTTCTTTCCAGTTAATACACAGACAATTTTCTTTGGTCTTCTGGGCTCAACTTGGATTACAACAGTATCACAGAGAAAACCAACAGCTCTTAGGTAGGAGTCCAGCTAAGCACATCACCAGGAACACTCAACTATTTGTGCACTAAACAAAAGACCAGAAACTCAGTGTTTTTTCAGGTTAAGCAAAGATGTCCAAAAAAAGTGCAATGCACACTTCTGAGCGTGAGGTCTACCAGATTCTTCTCCAACGGAAGCCCAGCTGCTCTGCACTTGAGCTGAAAAGCTTCTGCTGCACTTAACCTGCCACCTCCCAGGGCTGTCAGAGGTAATTGCACAGGACCCAGCTACAGCCTCAGGAGAATGTATCTGACAGGACAGGAAATGTGAGCAAGCATTACCATGCCAGGCTGATCTGATCAGAGCCTGGACTGCCTGACCTGTGTTGAGGCTATTATGATTTATTCAAGGAGTCAGAGTTACAGAAAAGTTTTTAAAAAGGAAAAGGCAATGCAATATATATTTAAGGTCTAGCAAGCTGTCTTGCCTGGGGGCAGGGCACTGATGGGCTGTTTTGGTTCACAGACCTCTTTTATAACAAAAAAATTAAGACAGGATTAATGAAACATCTATATATATAAACACCACATAAACTGAGGCCATCCTTCTTTCCCAGAGTCATCTCTGGCAAAGATAAAGAAAGGAATCATTTCTGCTGGCAAAAATCACTTACATTTGTGGTTAGTTTAATCTTCATCTATTTGACCCTGTAAAGGATTCAACAATTTTAGTAACTTCGGGGTTTTTTGATCTAGTTTAAAAGCAGGATCATTTATTTAGGGGTCTATTCTGTTAATGAAGTTAAAGCAAACTTGTTTTTTCTCACTACTTCCTGGTTACCAAAATTAGTTAGATTAAACTCAAACTGGTAACCCAATGCTTGTTTGAGAGATTTATTGATTATTATAATGATTTTGTCAGCTTCAAAGAGCAAATTCTCAGGTCAGTAACCCCATAAACACTACATCTCCAGGAATAATGGAGATGTCTTTGTTCAGATCTTGTGAAATAGGTAACAGCATTAGTGTGAACTGCCAACATGGATTAGTGTGGATTAAGCAAACATGCCAGCTTGATAGGAGAACTCTGAATTCAATACTGACATGCAGAAGATTTTTTTGCACAGATTTCATCCATATTTAAGTCTGAAGTTTCATTCTTCTGAAGCATTTTTCACCAACAGCGATCAATAGGAAAGAAAACTCAAAAATGAGAAACAAATGTTTTAACCATTTTTCTGAGGAATTCTCCCTTGGTATTTTCTACCATCAACACATTTGGAGCAATACCAACAACTACCACAAGTAAAATGGTCTAGGAAACTGCACACAAACAGAACAGCAGTGCAAAGGCACAAAGCATTTAAGTGAAACACCATTTCAGGTTTTTATGAGGACCACAATATTTTTTCATAAGTTGTGCAGAAGAGAATCACAGAAAAGTACAGGATGGAAGGTCCTTTACTTTTATGATCATCCAGTTCCAACCTCCTTGCCATGGACACCTTCCACTCAATCAGGTTGCTCAAAGCCCCATTCAGCCTGGCCTTGAACATTTCCAGGGATGGAGCATCCACAACTTCTCTGGGCAACTGTACCAGATGCCTCACTGCTCTTTTGAAGAATTGAAGAATTTCTTCCTACTATCTAACCTAAATCTCTCCTCTTTCAATTTGAAGCCATCCTCACTTGTCCAATCACTCCCTATCCTTGTAAGAAGTCTTTTTCCAGCTCTCTTGTAAGCCCCCTTTAGGTACTAGAAGATGCTGTAAGGTCTCCTTGGAGCCTTCTCTTCTCCAACCCTCTCATCCCATCTGGTGCTCCAGCCCCAGTCACCTTCATGACTTCTCTAGACTCACTCCAACAGGTCCACATCCTTAAGCTGGGGACCTTACAGCTGGATGCAGCACTGCAGGTGGGGTCTCACCAGAGCAGAGGGGAAGAATAAGCCCCCAAGGAATGCCACTCATCATTGGTCACCACTTGGACACTGAACCATTGACCACAACTCTGCGTGTGACCATCCAGCCAATTCCTTGTCCATCCATCAAGTCCATGTCTCTGCAGTTTAGAGACAAGAGTGACACATGGGACAGTGTCAAATGCTTTGCACAAATCCATGTAGATGACATCACTTGCTTTTTCCCCTCATCCACCAACCCTGTAACCCTGTCAAAGGAGTTCACCAGTTTTGTCCTTAGTGAAGCCATCTTGGCTGTCACCAGACAACATTGATAAAAATCTAACACATGTACTCTACACACAGCTCAGGGGAACCAAGATGATTGGAACAACCCCATATCTACCCCACAAATCTTGACATCTCTAGACAAATCTAGAAGCATCTCTAACCTCTGAGCACATGAAATACAAATGGGATTAGCACTTCAAAAATTTATTGATGCAAAAAGACTTTGTTCTCCCATGTACAGGTGTTTAAAACTCGTGTCACTGCAGACTACAGTACGCCAGGATAAGGTTCTTATTTTGCCACGATGAAGCCATATCACTTCATACAATGTATCATAATTTATTAGACCTCAAAAATAAAACCATAAGTCTGGTTCTAACATCAAGTGACAGCAAATTGCAGTGACTGGTTGGAATTTAGGGCAAATGCTTTTCAGACATATCAAGAGTACCTATCACAGTTTTGAACTGATACTCACCTGCCAGACTACTCCCATACAGTGAGAAATTTTAGTTCATTTTGACTCTACAGAACCCCTAACAAGTAACTTTTAACAAATATCAATCTATATGTAATAAAATGGAAATTCCTAAGAGAAGTTGAGCCCCCAAATATTGAGGTAAAAATATTTTTAAATATTAAGTATCTAGGATTTTATTCACTCTGGCAGAAGAGAGATTTATGTCAATAGAGATACCAGTATTTTGCTTTCTGTGGAACAGTCCTGGTAGAGATGCAGGAATTCACATGATATGTCTGTTCTGCACAGCTGTTTTATTTTGCACCCCTGGATCTGCCTGGACTTAAGTTCAGGCTTCTTTCCATAGCACACACCAGGCTTTATTCCAGTTCAGTGTCTCTATGGGTCAGAAGTACTGATCAAACAGCAGAGCATCTCTAGCCATTCAAAATATAGCAAGGGCTTTCCTACTAGTTATCCTAAATAATTTCAGTGTTTAGTCCTATAGATAAATTTATAAAGACACAGAAGTAGATATAGATAGATAGATATAGATAGATAAAGAAACAGAAGTATTTTTCAGAAGGCAGTGTTTCCCTTTTTGATAGCCATTTTGCCTTTCTTGCCCCTGAGCTCAAGTAGCTACATCTCAACATTTAGAAGAAAAACATCCTGTTTGCAAGCACTGACAGTGGAGTAAGGGATCCCTATATTTTACCTTCCAATCTTTATGTTTCTGTATGCTTGTATATAGCTCTACTTAGTCATAAAGATGACTTAAGCCAGAGTTCCAAAGAGGTGCCCACATGATGTGCAACCTTGCACTCACTCAAGGAGTATTTCACAAAATTTTGAACAGCAGCAAAGAAATCCCTCCAAATTACCCAGCACAGGCATGTGAGAAAAACATTGATACTGTGCAGAAAAAAACAATTATAAAAGGTTTTCCTAAACAGAAGGAGAAAGGTATGGTGATTTTTTTCCTTCATGAACAGAAAGTCTCGAAATTTCTAAAAGGAAGAAAAAGCCATTTCAAACAAATTAAAAAATGCTAATCTGATTGTCATAACATTAACCTTAAAATTTTAAGCAGCACCAAAATAATAAAGTTCCACAGCCTACTGAATGTTGCATAAATGCTTCCAGGCAGCAATATTTTAGTGCAGGATAATACTTGGCAGTAAAGAAGTGTTAAGAATTCATGGTGGGCAAAGATATTAATGAAACAGTCTCTACCCCTCCAGAACAGACTGCATAATTTAGCAGTCAAGCTATAATTCATTCAAGAATAACAATGGCTGAAACTTAAAAGGATGAGAAGAAAATTTACACAAGTAGTTCCTTAATGGTGCATTTTAAGCTGCACTTCTAGCTACAATAAGAAAGTTTCAAAGCCTGGCATCAGATTCAACTTCAAAATTTATTTTTCCTTTTGATACTCTGAAGAGGTGGTGGATCCTGCTATCTCAAAAATATGGATCAATTATTTGCTCTCAACACACTGTTTTGTGTGACCAGCACCACTCTCCTGCATATTTATTCCAACAAGAATCACTTCTATCTTAGACCTCCTACTAAACAGATTGCAGAACAGTAACAGTAGTAACTGGTAATAGTTTGAAATGTTACATTTTAAAAAGTAATTAAGATACTAGTGAAGTATCTTTAATAAAAATTTATCAAATATCAAAATTTGGCTTACCTTAGGGAATTGTTTTACTGGAATCAGAACTTTTTGTCCCAACTTCATATTCTTATTGATGACCACATCAATATATTTTTCCTCTTCCTTTCCTTCCCCTTTTTGGAATTTTTCAATTTCTGTTAAAGTAAAAAGTTATTTTATCAGTTTAATACAACAATCTAAAAGCTAAGAATCTTCAAAGTCAGTATAAATGAATTTCAAAGCTAATACTGTATGGTATACATATAACATATTGTGTAATTAACACATGTAATTGTATTACATACTGGCCTTACACAAAGCCAATAAGGTAAAGCATATTTCCCTGTTTTTGTATTCATGTTTATATCAGCACCTTGAATTAGCATTGCAAACACTGCATTCACTTAACATTTAGGATACATTTTTTTTATGTGGCTCAAATAGTAAAAACTATTCCTAGATACCTTTAAGCATGTTTAAATTAAAAACACAATGTAGTTTAATATTCACCTCTATAAATGAACTATGCAGTTTTAATTGTGGCTTTCTACAGTGCACTTAGAAGCAAATGTCAAGTTAATCTTTCAGAATTTCAGGAATGTAATTGAGGCACATAGATCATACCCCAAAATCTGAGATTAGTGTTATACCAACAATGACATTATTAGAAACGGGATTTAGAAATTCAAACCCTGGCTTGCATGATTCTGTTCATTCTAGAGATACACACAAAACTGACTCTTGATTATACTTTTCTCCAAAAACTGACTCTCCAGTGTGCTAATGAAAAACTGCAGATTTCATTTCATTGGAGAGGATTCATGAGGATTGTACGGGGGACAAAGTGAAGCACTGCTTAAGGTATTTGCTGTATTGGGTCCATCATGCTGGGGGCTGCAGTGTTAAACAGGTTAGCACACACACACCCCAAAATCCAATCCACTTCAGAAGTGCCACAGAAGTTCTTATATGGGAATCTAACGTTTGTCCTCCACCAGCATCTTTATACATCTTGTTAATTTTTCACAACAAGAAACACCCTTCTACTCCATTTGACCACTAGAAGTTAAAGACGTTTACCAAGACCTTACAGTTTCTTTAATGGGAATGTGATCTTATGCTAAGAGAAGACTGCAATAAAAACTTGAATGCAAAGAAACCAATCAAAAACAGCCTTTAGGACACTTTCAAAGACAATCTTGTTTGAAATTAGGTCCAACGAAAAACAAAATAAGCCAACATACTTCTAACAACAGAAAAATTCCATGCATTATTAGATTTGTTTAATGAATGCCAGTCCATTTCCATTTACCACTAGAGAAATGAAGATGCCAACATCTTTTTTAATAGCTGAAACTTATCTTCCATTGAAGTTTTAACTACACTAACACAAAACAAGAAATCAATACAATTTTTCCATATTACTGTTCAGTGGCTGAAAACTAAGAAAGTCAAACCAGCTTCAGCCTATCTGAAGGCTTCTTGAATGAAAAGTCTTCCCCAGCTGTATTTTCAAAACTTCTTGTCAAGTCTCTAGGAAGTTTTTGATTCCTATGGATTGTAGCAATATAAACTTTCTGGAGGAGCCCTATCAAAGCAACCTTGCTTCAGAGTGTCCTTTGTTTCAGCATGCTCACTAAAAAACCTCCAGCACCATTATCCCACCAGCTAACCACAACTGAAGAACATTTTAATAGTTGAAAGTCAGGTAAAAATGGAAATTTGGAAATGTCCCATTATAGAATGCGGAATTACGGGCAATTAAACAGATGTAAAGTTGCATCAGTTTAATTTGGAACTCATTTCCAAGTGAAATTAAGACTAAAATTTTATAGGGTGCGATGTTCCCATTCAGAAGTCAGGTGACTGGTGTATTTTAGAAGTCAAAGTTTCCAAGTATTCCATTCAGATGTAAAAGCATAATACATATCACAGCATTCAAAGACAGATTTACATCTAACACCCCTCTTTCCTCAATCATATAACAAGGGCAGCAGTGACAAAGCTCTTTGATTTCTCTTGAAAAACAAAATTAGATGCTTAGAGGTTTTATGTTTTACAAGTAAAAACACAACACTAATTTTTAAGGCTGCTGTTGGTATTACACTATTAGTATAAACACTCAAAGCTCAAAACTGACCAGAAAGATGCTGTTCTTTAGCAATATTTTACACCACGCAATGCTGATTATTAAAATTGTGATAAAAATACATCCATTTGTTAAGACTGAAGCAAATGCAGTTGCAACAAAGTTTGGTATGACTTGATTTGGTACTGATTTTAAATGTTCGTACTAAAATTTGTTCCAAGTCAGAAAAGCACAGTTAAACTCCATTCAATATTAAATTCAATTAAAGCATTGTGGTGTATTTTTTTGTGACAGAGCAGTGCACCAAGACCCTAGGTAGTTCAACTGATACCAGCCTCATACAAGACCTTTGCCAGTTCTCAGCCACAGTAATTACTGTTCCAGTAAAGGACTTTTCCCTGAAGAATCTAAACTTACAAAAGGAAGGTACCTTCAACATCAAAGCCCACAAAGTTTTTATGAACTGGTAAAGCTAAAAATTTATTTTCTCTTGTTGAGTCATATGCTGTTGGCCCCAAATGCACAGCATGGCATACACTGCAATCCCACTCAAAAGTGAGAACTACAAGTTCATGAATCAACAGTGGTTTAAGGAACTTCCTAGAAATTGCCAAGAAATACTACACCTGGAAATGAATTGTTTTAGGAACATTCAGACACCTCAGATGCACTTAAAATGTACTTGAAGAGTTAAGCACAGATTTCTACCTCAGTAAGATTCTTCAGTTGAGCCAGCTGCATAAATTCCTTAAGAGATCAATACACTGCTAATTGTATTTCCTAAATACTTTAGCTTAGAAAAGTTATTTGAATTAGGTATTTGAAGGTCTTGGTTTCAACCATGTGCTTAATGCTAAATATGCTCATAATATGGGACTACTTTGAGCTGATAACAAAAACATTTTCTTCTTGCTCTAGTAGATACTGCACTTCAAGTCACTAAAGTAATTATTAAAAGAAACACATTAATTACTCTGAGAATCAGCTTTCCTACCCCAAATATCTACACACTATTGACTATTTTAAGCAAAAACCCTTTATTCTTTTACTCGTGCTGTTTAAACAACTTTCTTTTTTTGCTTGAAGAAGCTACTAAAACCCCTTAAGAGGCTGCAAATCAGCACTCAGCAAAACAGCACAATTTTCACCATTTGTTTTAAGGACAAATGACTTTACTAAGAAACAGACATAGCCCATTGCTACAGCAGTACAAAGTAAGATTAAATAATTTTTCCCTGTTATGGGAATGTTAATCAAACTGATTTAAGACTTTCTGCCTGTTCATCGCTATTGTAAAAGACTTTCATTTCAAATGAACAAAGTCCAGTTCACAGATCACATTTTATGTCTTTTGGTTTTTTTATTTGTTTGCATTTGAAATCTAAGATGAATGGGAAATACAGCTAAGCATTAGAATTTTATCCATATCTGCACAGCTCTTGCAATATCATTCACATACATCAAGCTTTAGATAATTAGGGAAAAATCATGCCAGATCACACAGGAAATCCAATCAGATTTTCAAGGTCAAATGGATAGGAAGATTTGCCTTTTCTTAATCCTTAGATTACATTCTGCACTGCTTAGCTATATGAAGCAATGCCATTTCCTAGATCACAAACAGTAAATAAACATGTGATTAAAGCTTCCCATAATGCTAGAGATTAAAATCTCATGTTCTCAGACCAAGGATGCAGCTAATGCAACAGGAATTTAACTGTATGCAGTAATAACTGCATGGATTTTTTTCTTTACATTTAATCATAGCAGAGATCTAAGCAATGATTAGTCCCCAGTTAATTCACCAAATAACAGTGGTAGATACATCAGATAATGACGAAGTAGAACAGTTTCACATTATTCTTCAGTTAGAATTAATCTTCCTGGGGCAGAACTACAATCCAGGATTCCAGCTCCCTCAGCTAAGCCAATATAAATACTTGTGTTTAATGCTGAGCAAAGTAATGCCCTATTTGTCTTCAGTAAATCAATATAATAAATATGAGATCAAATGACAACCTCAAAGTAAACAGAAATGTTTACTGCATTTGTCCTTAAGGCAATATTTCCTTTACACAAGATCAGGAGAAACAGAAACCAGGTCAATTTGCCTGCAAATCCTTAAGAAACTTTCCTCTGTATTTCTTTAGATTCAGATGTCTCACCAAACACCCCACTATACCAAAATAATTTCGTATCAACTTTTTCTTACTTCGGATGGAAGAACAAGTGAAAAATGTAAGGCTCATTCAAGGTTACCCACATGATTGTGGCTTCCAAGAACAGGGCACTGATGAACTGCACTGCAATTGCACTAGAAGTATTTCACTTTCATTTTGAAAGTGAAAATATTCTAAGAATTACATTATCTTTTAAAAATACTCCTAAATCAAATGGTTTTGAAAATTACTAACATTATACAATAGAAGTGATAGATTTTGTTTTATTTGGGCTATTTTATTGCCCTGTATCTAAGAAAAGGAAACATCAACATTTAGGCTGACTCAATCAAGCATGTTATACAACTACTGAAGCAGAGCCCAATAGCAATAGTATTTCTTAGTGAATTCTCAAGACTTCACAGTTGACTTAGAAAAATCACACCCTTCTCAATTCAGAAAGCCCTTAAGTCAAACTGAAGGCTAAGTATCTTTACATATTTCCCCTGTCCTTTTAGTTCTTGAAAAAATCCCTACTATGACCGTTGCAGGAGACAGAACTGGATAGCCATCTTCTCTTCTGGCAGCCTGATTCCTTCTGCTTTCACATCAGAGAAAAATCAAAGGGATGGTACTACAAAAAACAGACCTTGATTTTTTAGTTTGCATTTTATGAAGACCCCCTTTAAGGAACACATTCAAGCTTTGGTAAGAGGCAAGCTCCCAGAAGAAAAGGGGGACTTCAAGTCAGTTGTCAGAAAAAACCTGGACAAAAAACTGACAATATCAGCATTCCATACTGTTTATTTGGAAATTTTCGCTATGGCAAAACCCATAATTTATCTCAGAAGACATATTTTAAGAATACTTATTCTTAAAATAATTTACAATTTTCCCAATGAATTCAAGTCATAGGAAGTCTGCTGTGCCAAAAGCTGACTAATTGCCCACAGTCCTTTCAAGGAGTTCTGTAAATCCAGAGTACAGTAACACAGGATGGTGAACCCAATTACAATTCTAAGTTTGATTAAACTGATGAAAGCTTAATCTCATTATTGTTGCAGTAAAATGGTTTTGATTGTTCTTCAGATTATACATGTTTTACCCTGGACTTCCTCTTTCCCTGTCCTAGTAGGGGATGATTAAAAGTTCTTTGAATCAGCCAGCACCTCTCCAACCAATATTTCTCATCTTTCAAGCTGAAAACAGTAGTGCACAGCATGAACTTGCGCTAGAATCACCACACTAAGGCTTTAATACATTTCAAAAGACTTGCTGAAATAAACCTCACAGATTTCCTTGCAACAGCCTCAAGAGTCCAACTACTCAGTCCCCATCCTCTTAATCAGCATGAAGCTGGACAAATCTCCCAATTTTTGCACTAAACCGAAGAGGCAACCTTAACCTCCTACTTTTCAATGTCTTAAAACATGTCTAGCATAGTCTAGTTTTTATCAAAGCAGTTGCTCTGTGTAAACATTCCCCAAAAAATGCAGAATTTCCCAATTTCAATTGTATAGAACATCCCAATCCCTCAGAAAAACACACAATTAAGTACGGCAACTAAACATTTTCTGAGATGAGTAAATGCTTAGACAAATATCCCTTTTTCCTCCCTCCAAGATATTTCCAAAGTAAATACTAATTAGTGTATCTTCATAAAAAAAAAGAAAAAGGATAATTAGAGAACTGAAGTTCTCAAGCAAACAAAAATAGCCTCAAAATATTTAAAATAAGGAAACTAAATATATGTGGAATGGCAACATTTAGACTCATCCTGAATGGGTATAAAACTCAAAAAATGCAGCAGAATTTTCAATTTTTAATGTTGCTGCTCTATTACTGCACACACCCTCATTTCTTTAAGAGCCTCAGAAAACTTCACCTACTCTCTTCAGCCAGAAGGACTTTTTAATCCTTTAAAAGGCTTTTTAAAAATTGCAAGTTTTGCATCCATAATAGGTCCTAATTCTGAACTGACATAGAAAGTAATGCATTAAGGGCATGAATTGTGCATTAAAAACCACACAAATTTGTTTCAACTAATGCACATTATTACAATAGTTGAATTCCGAATAACTGTCTCTCATATGCCACCTTAATTTCATAAAAGCAACTGACAATGAATCTAATTTCAATTTACAATAAAATAAGCAGTTCAAGCTAGAATGATGTCTACAGCATTCAGAATCCTCAAATTAATAACAATATCCCTGTTGAAGGACTCAAACCAATCTTTATTTAAATTTCATTCACAGGAATTACAAGTTCTATTTTACAGTCTAAGTACTACTATCTGCACTGATCTGAAAATACATTTCAGTCACCAACATGACAAATATTTTGAATGGGCTTTTTCATTTAAGCAATTCAAAACTAAATGAACATCTATTACCTTCACATCAAAAATGACTCCACTAAAATCTGTTTAGACTGATTAATATTAGCAGTAAGGCAGGAAGTACCACAGTAGGAACTGTCAAAATCACATATAAGGTATTAATAGATGTTTAATCAGTCTTGCTCAGGAAGAGAACAAGATGTAGACAGACTTCAGCCCCATACCCTCAACCTACTCCACTGAAAATTATTTCTCTCATTGTGAAGATAACTTACAACAAAATGCTAAAATCAGCTGTATGATTTACTGTTTAGGCATGAATATTTTTAAATGAGCAAGGTCAAGCATCCACTAACTACAAAAAGTCAACTCATTGTTCTGTAACTTGAAAATGAAGTACAATATACAGAGCATCTTGCACTACTTGGTGCATAGGACTCAGGCAAAATGAAGTTGATATTCTGTATCAGGAGTCCTTACAAACAGCTGCTCAACCTTTTTCATTTATGCATATGAACACAGCCAGGTAGCTCTTACTTAAGATTTCACTTAAAGTTTTGGGGTATTATCAAGAAGGGTCTATAATCTTTCTTCCTTATCATGTACACAGCACTGCAGAGTACTACAAACTTTCTGTGACACTTCTGATAGCTTTCACAAGAAAAAGTGAAAGTCAGATCTCAACTGAAAAATGGATGCAACCTGCAGTTCTCAATATGCAAGTATCACAATTTGAGCTATTGCCAAGGTGAAGCAGTAGCCATAGCACATCCAATTGTTGACCCTTAAAATACACAGACTTGAGCACTATTAAGACCACACTTTAGGCACTGGCAAAGACTGCAGTCTAAAAATCTGCCAGCAGATTCAAACAAACCACATTTAATACTGGAAGATAGCTACACTAACAAAACACGTCCCTGTGTTTTGTATAATTGATAGTTACACAAATAAGTGTACAGCTGTTTACTTAGCATTATGCAAGATTTATGTAGCCATCAGCAAGACAGTAGTGTTATCTTCTACAGCTCTAAAAATCATTTTTAGGCAACTAGAGCTTTGCCAGCACCCTCCATCCCAACAACAGAAGGCCAGGGTAGAGCCTCACACTGGCAATCTTTAATTCAGTAATGTGTCATATCCCACTGATAAATACCAATAAAACACAACTCACACCTTCTGTAAGTCACAATTTACTTGAAATCATCACTAAAGCAGAAATTTCAGGAAACATCCACAAATACTGAGGGAGCTGGCTGATGTCATCAACAGGCCATTTTTTTGTAAGGTCATGGTCATCAGGGAACGTCAGTGATGACTGAGGCAAAGCAAGTATCAGTCTTATTTTCAAGAGCAGGGAGGAGGATCTGGGGCACTACAAGATGGTAAAACTCACACTGATCTCTTGAAAGGTGATGTAGTGAACAGCTCTTGAAAACCATTTCCAAGCACAGGACAAGATGAGAGCAGTTTGCACAAATTTATGGCAGGGAAATCACATGTACAAAACAGTGCCATAAACAATATGAGATGGGACAGGAGTTGGTGTGTCCACCACATCTGTAGTAGGGCTTTTGATAAGCCTCCCATACTCCATCCACATGTGGACTGATAAGGCACAGGATAGAGACATGGACCATGAAGAAGAGTAAAAACTGACCTGCCTGGCTCAAAAGATTCTATCAGTGACATCAAAGCCAGGCCAGCCAGGGAGCAGAGATCAATAGTGAGCTCTGAGGGTCAGTGATGCTCAACATCTTCATCAATGACCTGGCTGATGGCACAGAGGGCAGTTTCAGCAGCTTTACACACAACAGAAAACTGGGAGCAATTCAAACACCAGAGAGTTGTGATGACCCTCAGAAGTACCTCAAGGAGGTGAAGGAATGGGCTGCCAGCAGCCCTATGCAGTTCAAAGGGAAGTGCACGTCCTGTGCCTGTGGAGAAATAACCCCATGCAGAATGGCCTGGGAACCAAACAGCCAGAAAGCAGATTTGCAGAAGAGGATCTGAAGCTCAAACAAGCTGAACACCAGCCAGGAAGGTGCACTTGCAAAGGACACCAACCAGCACCTNGTGAACAGCTCTTGAAAACCATTTCCAAGCACAGGACAAGATGAGAGCAGTTTGCACAAATTTATGGCAGGGAAATCACATGTACAAAACAGTGCCATAAACAATATGAGATGGGACAGGAGTTGGTGTGTCCACCACATCTGTAGTAGGGCTTTTGATAAGCCTCCCATACTCCATCCACATGTGGACTGATAAGGCACAGGATAGAGACATGGGCCATGAAGAGGAGTAAAAACTGACCTGCCTTGGCTCAAAAGATTCTGTCAGTGACATCACAGCCAGGCCAGCCAGGGAGCAGAGATCAATAGTGAGCTCTGAGGGTCAGTGATGCTCAACATCTTCATCAATGACCTGGCTGATGGCACAGAGGGCAGTTTCAGCAGCTTTACACACAACAGAAAACTGGGAGCAATTCAAACACCAGAGAGTTGTGATGACCCTCAGAAGTACCTCAAGGAGGTGAAGGAATGGGCTGCCAGCAGCCCTATGCAGTTCAAAGGGAAGTGCACGTCCTGTGCCTGTGGAGAAATAACCCCATGCAGAATGGCCTGGGAACCAAACAGCCAGAAAGCAGATTTGCAGAAGAGGATCTGAAGCTCAAACAAGCTGAACACCAGCCAGGAAGGTGCACTTACAAAGGCCACCAACCAGCACCTGGGCTGCACCAGAACACTGCCAGCACTTTGAAAGTGGTGATCCTTTCATTCATGTTTTAGCAAGCATCTTGATTTCCTTTGTTTTGCTGAAGAGTTTTGAAATTATTTTTTTGAAGGAAAGATTTGTTCCATCTTTGGTACTTTTAAAAAAATAGTAGTTCTAATAAATTCTTCCTCCAGTCCAAGATTTATTTCTCATGAAACACTGGAGCATAGAAAGCATAGAAAGCCTGGACTTGTTACCTGAAAGCACAGTAGAAATTAGTGTTATTCACTGATCATTAGGAATGCTAAAACAGATATGGACAGACCCAGGGTACAGCAGTTTTCCCTCTCCATTGACCCACCATTACCCTGCTCTGCATGGCTGAAAATGCACACAGCAGGCAGCTTTTCCCACTGCTTCCCAGAACACCACATTGTCCAAAATGCATTTTCTGTCCAATGAAAACTTGTCGTTGTCCATATTTCACACAGAGTTAGGGAACGGAACAGAGATGAAGCTATTGCAAGTATCTATAATGTTTCTAAATTCTTATACTTAATTCAGAGTTAGCACCAGACACTGCTATGACTTAAACTCATACCCACTGATCTTACATAACCTCTACCAACAAGTATCACCCTAAACTTACTACAAAATTGATAAAAAAAATCTATATATTCTGTGGCATTGCACTGATCAAGTGAACTAGGAAAGTGAATGCAATCACTGCATAGAGCCTCTAAAAGATGAACCATCAAAAACAGTATACACTGAAGTAATAATCTCTTGTTTCAACCTACTGGACATAATTTTCTCATCTTCCTGATTTTAATACAAGCTTCCTGGTCCTTTGATGTATATTTCTCAGAATCTTAAGACATCCATATCTGCAATTTTGTTTACTAAAGCACAAACTCTTTATGTGCAAGTAAATTGTGAAAACATAATCCTTTATAGAAAGAACAAAAACAGGTGGATGTCATGGGTCATAACATGGATAGGTTGTATATTATTCTTAAAAAAAAACTCACATATTTCAAAAATACTTTTGTAATACTTATGCAAAAAGTAACAACCTAGAGCATCCTACAGCATTTGTGCATTCTGATCCACAGATGTAGGAAACAAACCTACAGACATTAGCTGGCACATGTAAAAGAAAAGAGAACAACTCCAACACACCATTCTGGACTAGGTTAACACAATCCTAATCCTCTAACTCAATGACAGGCTGGATGGGCTTTGAGCAAGCTGGTTCTGTGCAAGGTGTCTCTGCCCATGGCAGGGGGGGATCAGAACTAATGACCTTTGAGGTCCCTTCCAACCCAAACCATTTCATGATTCCTTCAGAAGGCCATCACTCCCACTCCCAGCAGATAAAAGAGGCAAAGCACCACTTTTGACAAAGTTATTGTAGGCAGTACTTTTATTTTTCATCACCCATTACAGCCCTTGGCTGCAGTAATGTGCCTTGGCAGGAAGAACATACAAAGGCAGCTTGTAGATCTACTGTCCTGTGGGAAAGCACAGCTTAAAAAATTCTGCATGGTAATTTTATGTATGAGCTTCAACATAAATTGGATGTTGAAAACTTCTAGTATCCAAGTTAAAAACTAACTAGCAGAGGGATAACATTAATTACAATCCCTTCCACATGCTCAACAGCAGGTGAATTCAAATTACTTTCTGTGTATGAAGACACATATTACACAGAATGCATATTGCTAAGGCATTCCATTTTTTTCCAAATATTATGCTATTAAACATATTCTCATGAAATTAGCTTAGTCATTTCACAGGACTGTAGAACAAGATTAATAACACTTCTAGGCGAGTCTAACTTGGAAGTCCAGCTTGTGGACTCATTCCAGCTGCACCTCATAAGGAAAGGACCAAGCATCCTTCAACAGACCAGTTTCTGCAGGAAAGCAGCCACATCTACAGCTGCAATAAACCTCTGCTCTGCAGGACCACGTGCCCGACCATGCAGCACCTTCCCTGAAGACAGAAATCTTCCAACCTTCAAGGCATCTCTCGAAGAAGGGTTTTTCTTCTTAAACTAGAATTTCTAGCATTCACCTAATAGAACATTACTCTTCTTTCCAAATTTAAGAAAAATTGAAACAGACCATGTTTTATACCTGCATAAATATTCGAAGTATATCTACCAACTTATGCCAGTAAACTTTTGCTGAAACACACCTTACAAAGCTAAAATACAATATACTTTTAGTAGCATTTATGGTATGGGTTTACTTGCCATAAGAAATAGCTCTGACTCAAAATCGTTCTCTAAAGAAAATATCTTCATATTTACCTGAGATGGAACTAAGCAGTTCCTTCTGAGTAAGTTATATTTTGGGTTAATAAATTTGTTTACAAAAAGCATCTTTCTTCAGTAAAAAGTATTTTTAAATGTCCAAGTTCTTTTCAACAAGCATAGTTGTGATATAGCTGTAAGAAGCAGGAAAACTGCACGTCCTGTGCAACTGCTCAGCAGTCAAGACATTGCAAATACATTTGTCTTACTAATTTCTTTTGAAGACAGTTGAAAAATCAAATGCTTATATAGAAATCAAAAACGTCATGCCTGAGTTTTACTGCAGCCACGTTATGTCACGTAGTTATTCAATACATTAACTTCAGACATGCTGCTGTTTAAGTTTAAATCCAGCTCATTTGAAAATGCCAACTTTCACCCAACAACTTTTTCCTGGTGAGGAGTATGTGTGCATGTTATGTGAACTTTCTTAGGGGAGTAATTCAATAGTTTAAATAGCAGATTTCAGCACATTTCTAGAGATAATACACCAAAAATCAACTACTACAAAGTGTCACAGGCACAAGACAGCTGACACCTTTGAGTGCAGTGGAACAATTCACAGCCAGGGAAGTTCACCTACATTCAAGGTGAGACAGCAAAACCAAAACTGGTCATATTTTTAACAGCAGTGCTGGGAACCTGCAGAAGCTGCTTCTAACCAGACACCTGCCCTGCCTGTCCCCCACCTGCCTTCACAGTCCCATATTTTCAAGTTTCTGCTCCTTCATCACTTCTGTCTGCCAAGAAACAATAAGAAAAGTGCCAACGCAAACTACCTGAGGTGTCATTACTTCTTGATTCAGTGATGCTTAAATAGCTTTTATATGGGAAAGAAAACGTTGATGCTCCATTTTCCAAAAAGTACAGAATGAAGTTATCTTCTAGCTGCGACAGAGGACAAAGGGCATGCATTTTTAAAAATACAGCTGCTTAGAAATTTGGAGTCTGGGTGCCTAAAAGATGAAGGACAGCTGAGACAGCAATAACCAATTAATAGGGTAGAGTTTTGTATTGCTCCTTGCTACTAGAGAGAAACTAAGCAAAAAACTGCATTTGGGAAGAACAAGAAACTCAGTCCCAATGGATACTGGTGCACCCATGAAGAAATTCCTAAAGAAAGGGTCATATGTTACTTTCAGATCTCATTTCCCCTTCTCGATTCATTGACATTTTAGAGCAAGTGCAGGAATGACATATCCAGTTACATACAGAAGAACCACCTAAAAAGGCTGGAATGTGTTATTTTGCATACACCCAAGAAATAAAGGTGCTTCACTGCACTGAAAAATCTGACTGTCCACTAATAAATCTGAAAAGAACATCTAACCACAGGCAATGTAAGCTCCTTCTCGTGCCAACAGGAGAAACACAGTCACAAATCCCTCTACTAAATTTGACATGTGGGTTTAAAGACTCAATCATCAGTGTGTCACAGAGCCAGAAAATACCAGAATTGCTACAATGAGTCTTCGCTGATCATAAATGGAACTAAATTCCCAGGGCTGCTCTTTTTGCAGGATCCCTTTCTAAAGCAAGACACAACTAATTTAATAAGTTGCTACTCATTCTTGCTATAACTATAACTTAAAAAATATGAACATAACACTAAATTATCAGAAAGAGCTGGGAATGAGGAAAACCTTTTTTCACTAAATTCATACAGCTTTTACTTTACCTTTGCATAATAACTATCTGTTGGCAATACCCCTTGACAAGAAGCATGAGATTAACTATGTAGCAGGCCAGGAGCATCTATTCTGTTTAATCTATTTTTCTGAAGGGGCCATCTGCTCTTATTTCTTCATTTTGTGGCTTAGCTTGAAATTGAATTCAATATTCTGTTAGGATTTCAATTAGGTACATGTAAAATTTCTCCCATATCAGGATGACTGTCTTGAGGATGAAATACTGTAAGGGGAAAAGGTGTTATTACAAGAACTTGATTGACTATAATTGATACAGCTCAAACAGCTAATTAGTCATCAATAAAATGAAAGAAAAATAATCCTAACATTTGTTTAATTACAGCACAGCTTGACATCCATTACTAACAGTATGCACAGCCACGTTTAAGGCACCAAACCTGAATAAAGCAACTATGTTTGCTTTCTGCATTCCCCCCACTCAGCTCTTTTCCAATGACTCTGCAGAAAAGCTTCAAATCTCAGCTTTGATAACAGCAATGAAACCTTTCCAAATGAGGAGCCAAAAAAACACCTCAGATGCTGACAAGACATACCTATGTGATTAGCATCATTTGCACAGACTTAGAAGCAATGAAAAGTTACTAGTAAAAAAATTACTAAAATACAAGCTACAGGGTTAAGCTCTAGCCAATTACTATTCCAGTGCAATAATATAAAGTTAAGCAAAATATTCTGATAGAACTGTAAAGAATTAAGCCTACAGGTTTTTCCTTATACTTTATCCAAGTGGGAAAGAAAAGTACTTTTGATTCAATTGTTTCCTATCCATTTCACTGCTTTCCCCAGAAAAAAAATGACCAAGTAGGAGATTATCCAGAAAGTTGAGTACTTTAGCTATTGCCTAGAGTAACTAAATAAATACTCAGCATCAACCTCAAGCAAGGCACCATAGCAGGCAGCCTCCTACCCCAGGCAGTCACTGGAAGCTTTGGTCATTGCTTTGAACACATGAACAGGAATAAGGGATTGGTGCCTCCAGGAACTACAACCTACTCAGAGGCAGAAAATACATTATGTTAGCACAATGCTCAGCACACCACTGAAGTCTAAAGAAACTATGATCTACCAGCTAAAAAAGCAAACCACATCCATTTTCCACTGTCATGGCATTAATCTAAAGGATAATTTGCCTCAAATTTGTTATAGAGCTGATCCCACAGCCAGCTACTTGCCACTTATGTGGTAATGAAATACACACCAGCATTTTTAATTAACCTTATATTGAACTACGTGAACTATTACTTAGGGTTTCAAACAAGGCCTATTATTTCAGGTCTGCAAACTATATAAATGCATCTATAAATAAATAATTTATAAATACCATTATGGTAATTTCTCTGTACTCTCCATTTAATCAGCTGATAATAAAGGAATATTCTAAGAGCTTGAAGTTAAAACATCTGGGAAGATTTCTTTTAAAATTTTATTCAACACTTATCAAACTGGACTGACAGCAGTTTTACTAATTCAAGCATACATCAGAAAACACCACAGGCCAGAGCTACTTCAGGTCATAGAAGGGTTTGGGGTGGAAATGACCTGTAAGATCATCTAGTTCCATGTCCCCAGCCATCGGCAGGGACACCTTCCCTTAGACCAGGATGTTCAGAGCCCCATCCCACCTGACCTTGAACATTCCAAGGGATGGGGCTTCCACAGCCTCTCTGGGCAACCTGTGCCAGTGCCTCAGCACACCCAGAGAGAAGAATTTCTTCCTAATATATAATCTAAATTTGTCCTCTTTTAGTTTAAAACTATCCCTGTGTATGATGTGGTGTCATCCTCGACATATGAAGTGATGGGCAGAAGGAAGAGGTGGACATTTGGAGTGTGGGTAGTAAGGAAGGGGGAGGATGTTCAAAGTGGAAGTATTTGTCTCCTTGAGCCATGATGGAATCCTGCCTTCCTGGAGATGGCNAGAACTGTAAAGAATTAAGCCTACAGGTTTTTCCTTATACTTTATCCAAGTGGGAAAGAAAAGTACTTTTGATTCAATTGTTTCCTATCCATTTCACTGCTTTCCCCAGAAAAAAAATGACCAAGTAGGAGATTATCCAGAAAGTTGAGTACTTTAGCTATTGCCTAGAGTAACTAAATAAATACTCAGCATCAACCTCAAGCAAGGCACCATAGCAGGCAGCCTCCTACCCCAGGCAGTCACTGGAAGCTTTGGTCATTGCTTTGAACACATGAACAGGAATAAGGGATTGGTGCCTCCAGGAACTACAACCTACTCAGAGGCAGAAAATACATTATGTTAGCACAATGCTCAGCACACCACTGAAGTCTAAAGAAACTATGATCTACCAGCTAAAAAAGCAAACCACATCCATTTTCCACTGTCATGGCATTAATCTAAAGGATAATTTGCCTCAAATTTGTTATAGAGCTGATCCCACAGCCAGCTACTTGCCACTTATGTGGTAATGAAATACACACCAGCATTTTTAATTAACCTTATATTGAACTACGTGAACTATTACTTAGGGTTTCAAACAAGGCCTATTATTTCAGGTCTGCAAACTATATAAATGCATCTATAAATAAATAATTTATAAATACCATTATGGTAATTTCTCTGTACTCTCCATTTAATCAGCTGATAATAAAGGAATATTCTAAGAGCTTGAAGTTAAAACATCTGGGAAGATTTCTTTTAAAATTTTATTCAACACTTATCAAACTGGACTGACAGCAGTTTTACTAATTCAAGCATACATCAGAAAACACCACAGGCCAGAGCTACTTCAGGTCATAGAAGGGTTTGGGGTGGAAATGACCTGTAAGATCATCTAGTTCCATGTCCCCAGCCATCGGCAGGGACACCTTCCCTTAGACCAGGATGTTCAGAGCCCCATCCCACCTGACCTTGAACATTCCAAGGGATGGGGCTTCCACAGCCTCTCTGGGCAACCTGTGCCAGTGCCTCAGCACACCCAGAGAGAAGAATTTCTTCCTAAT
This sequence comes from Notiomystis cincta, assembly GCA_013398075.1. NCBI lineage: Eukaryota > Metazoa > Chordata > Aves > Passeriformes > Notiomystidae > Notiomystis > Notiomystis cincta. Next base: position 587 of record VZRX01019317.1, on the reverse strand, counting down.
ATATAATCTAAATTTGTCCTCTTTTAGTTTAAAACTATCCCTGTGTATGATGTGGTGTCATCCTCGACATATGAAGTGATGGGCAGAAGGAAGAGGTGGACATTTGGAGTGTGGGTAGTAAGGAAGGGGGAGGATGTTCAAAGTGGAAGTATTTGTCTCCTTGAGCCATGATGGAATCCTGCCTTCCTGGAGATGGCTGAACACCTGCCTGCTCATGGGAGGCAGTGAATGGATTGCTTGTTTTCCTTTGCTTGTGTGCACAGCTTGTACTTTGCTTATCAAAATGTCCTATCTTAACCCAGAGTTTTGTAGTTTTTACCCTTCTGATTCCCTCCCCATCCCCTCGCGGGGGAGGGAGCGAGCGGCTGCGGGGGCTGAGCTCGGGCTGGGGTTACAGCAGGACAGGGACACACCTGCGCCTAAGATACAGAACAGACAGAGCACATCTGGCTGCGAGAGCTGCTGCGACAGGCGAACCGATGGCACCCAGCACCCGCGTGTAGCCACGGGGCCCGATTCCGCTCTCCCGAGGGGCTGACACACAATCCCTGCTCTCCCGGGGGGATGACACCCGCTCCCCGGAGCCC
>VZRX01019316.1:0-12179 GCA_013398075.1 Notiomystis cincta | reverse complement strand
ATCTCAGAGGCCTTTTCCAACCAGGATGATTTTATAATTCTATTATTCTGTGGGCTTAGTGATGGCCTTGGCAGTGCTGGGATAGTGATTGGACTCAATGATCTCAGAGGGCTTTTCTGACTTCAACAATTCTGTGATTCTGTGGTTGCTCCAACCCCAATGTCCAGCCTGGCCTTGAACACTCCCAGGGATCCAGGGGCAGCCACAGCTTCTCTGGACACCCTGTGCCAAGACCTCCCCACCCTCACAGCCAGGAATTCCTTCCCAATATCCCATCTAAATCTATTGTCTTTCAGTTTGAAGCCATTCCCCCTTGTCCTGTCACTCCAGGCTCTTGTAAAAATTCCCTCTCCATCTTTCCTGTAGGCTCCCTTCAGGTACTGGAAGGCTGAAACTGTTGGTCTAGGGGAGAAAAGGAACAGAGTTAATTCAACTTCCAAACCTGTTTGAATCTGTGGGGTAACTCCTGGCCTTCAGGGGAGAGCAGAGCCTGAGCTGTGTGGAGATGAATTGGTGCTTCCAGGAGTGTCTCTTGGAAAGGAACACATTCCTTATGCTCAGATCAGGAATAAATTCCTGCTCTCCTACTCCTCTGTCACATCAGAGAGAGCAGCTTTTATCTTTATCTGTGCGAGGCCTTACAAATTCATTCTACATTCGGTGCTATCAGTTTTATTTGATTTTATTTCAGTGTTTCTCAGTAAACCCAGCCTTGGGGAGGAGTTCCAGCTGCAGCATTTTCTCTCCTCGCTTTCTGTGCCTTCCCCAGCCCCTTGCTCCTCATTTCGTGCCTCCCCTGAGTCATCAGCACTGGTCTAATGGACTGGAACAGCCCAAGGTGGATGGTAATTACTTATTGAGTTGCTGATAGCCCAGATGAGAATAGGACTTATTAGCTCAGGAATAATGAAAAGCTCTGTTTAATGCAGAAATTTTAGACTCTGAAAGACAAGTGTCTGAATCTNAGCATTTTCTCTCCTCGCTTTCTGTGCCTTCCCCAGCCCCTTGCTCCTCATTTCGTGCCTCCCCTGAGTCATCAGCACTGGTCTAATGGACTGGAACAGCCCAAGGTGGATGGTAATTACTTATTGAGTTGCTGATAGCCCAGATGAGAATAGGACTTATTAGCTCAGGAATAATGAAAAGCTCTGTTTAATGCAGAAATTTTAGACTCTGAAAGACAAGTGTCTGAATCTCTCTCTCTATATATATATATTATTTTTTATATGAAAGAAGTTAAAATAATGGTATAGGAATGTTTAAAATTAATTACATGAATGATACTGCTCCAAGTTGTTTCAGAATTCTAGGTGTTTTGGGCTAAAATATTTCTAAACCTTTTTACCTGCCATTATTGGAGTGGTTTAAGGGAACAAAACCTGTATAAAGTGACCACTGATGTTTTGGTTTAAATTTTTTTTTTCTCTTCAGATGAATATGATGTTTTGCTTTTTCTTCCACTCTTTAAACTTTCATGTATCATTGCAGGCGTAGACCTGGCTTCCTTTATTATCCCCCAAAGTGATTTTCTCATTCGTCATCATGAAAAGTCCTTTATTAAAAGTTCTGCAGCTGCATTGTGAAATAAAATAACAATAATAACAATAATTATTTGATTTAAGTGACACGTCGAGTTGGGAACGTGGTGCTCCACTCTACAGGATAATGTAGAGCATTAAAGGAGACAAGACCCTGAGCTCAGAAAGAATCTTGAGATTGGAAGGATTCAGAAAAATAGGGAAGCTTAGAAGGATGCTTTGTGTTTTGCCATGTTTAGAGCTTGGTTTGGAGGCTCTGTTTCTGTGGTCTTTTCCTGAAATATGAAATACATTTTTGAACATCAGTGTGACAAGAAGCTCAGCCTGATTCTTTCAGAAACAAAGAGCCTGTCATTCTCCCCAAGTTCCCATTTTTATGGTTCTATTCTAACCCTTCACAATAAAGGCTTCCAGAATCCCATGGCTGCAGTAAACAGAATTTGAAGTGGTTTTCCTGAAAGAACCCTGAATACTTTTTTCATTTGGAAGAGAAACTTTGCCTTCAAGTAAGCAAAGAGTTGGATGGGACTTGGAGGAACCTGGGATAGTGGGAGGTGTCCCTGCCCATGGCAGGGGTGGAATGGGATGAGCTTTAGGATCCCTTGTAATTTCTGACTCATAGTTGTTTTTAAACCCACATTACCCTACCTGCAAAATCATCATCTCCCTTTCTCTATATGTTTCTATTGAATGCATAGTTTTGGTTGCCAATTTCCAAATACCAGGGAAAGTTCAGCAGTAACTTTAATAAAGACAGCAATTATATTTTCATTATTCCCTCACCGCTTGTTAAGTTGGGTCTGGAGTGTTTTATGGATCTAGAGCAATAAACATTATCTTACTTTGAGAGGTATTATAAAGTGCTGAGAAAAACATTATTATTGTTATTGGAAATGTTTTAATGTGAGAAGGTCAGAGAAACTTAATTATAAGATTTTTTTTCACTAATTAACTTGATATTTTTGAGCTCTGGTAATGTCATTTAGATTCTTTCATCTGTGGGCTTCACCTCTGAATCTTTGATAGTCAGGAGCAGGCAAAACTTGCAGTCTGAATTTTGGCAGCAGCTTAACCCTATTCCACCTCCATTTGTACAAAGAGAAAGATTCCTCCTCTTTCCAAAATAAGTTTAAATTAAAAAATAGCACAAATTTGGGACTTCCAGGCTCAGATTTTCTGTGAATTGCTTGACATTAAATTTGGCGCGTGGATCATTTGTGAGAAGTTGTAGCTTCTTAGAAAGAAACTTGAACCTCATCACGAGGCAGGTTCTCCAGGTTATGTGGTTAAATGTGCACCAACCCTGTTAAAATCCAATTGATTTCCTGGAATACCAGTTGGAATAATACCAAATTTTTGGAAAGATCCTGCAATATCAAGTGCTGAGCTCTCAGGAAAATCTGCCATCAGTTCAGTGGGAGCTGTTGGATCATTGTGGAAAACTGTCCTTGATTCTGTAGCACCAGAGGCAAGAAAAATGAGTGCAAAATTGGGGTCACAGTTGTGACACTATTTCAGCAACAGAAGGATACAAATATTGTAGGACTGTTGTGGTTTTCTGCTAAATAGGCATTAAAAACTCAGGGCACTTTGTTATGTTTGTTTCTGGTAAATCAAGACACATTAAAGAACTAAAACCATCATTAGTTTTGTCGTTTTAGGAAGGAAGAAATTATTTAAAACCCTTACATCTCTTTTATATCCCAAAAATCTGCTTTGGATGGCATGAAACCACAAGCATTAGTTTAGTTGGTCAGTAATTTCAGTGTATGACAGATGGGAAGATTTAAATTCTGTTATTAAGATTGTTCGGAGCAAAAGAAGACTGAGAAGAACATTAAACTTCTAAACAAAGAACTTTATTAATTAGACCTTTATTTGTTAAGAAAAGGAGAAAACTTTTAGGAAAAAAGGAATGTGCTGTGGATTTGGGTAAGAATACTTTATATTTCTGGATTGAGTGAAAAGTTGGATTTCTCTTATGTAAGAAAAGCAGATTCACTGCTACTTATGGAATTTTATCTACTAAAGTAATAAATTTTGGGGTTCAAAAAATGCTGCCATAATAACACAGTCAGCCCTTATCGGGCTTGGTGGGGTTGTTTTCTTCCTGAATGGAGTGAAATTCATAGGAAATATAGGATTCCCTGGAAAATTAAAGTGAAATTAAGTGCTGCATTGGAGATGACAGATCACTTCTTTACAAATAACAAAAAATGTTGGATTCATTTGGCCAATCTCACCCCAGGCCAGTCACCCCTGGCTCCATCCCATCACAAAGGGATAAATGTCCTCAAGGAATGATTGGAATATTTTAGCTGATGGCTTTAGGATGAGATGAATCATGTTTAGAATTTCCAGCCTACAACACTCCGTGCTTTATTTGTTTATCTCTCTTGCCGTAATGGGTTGAAATGTTAATTTTGCTGATTTTCAGAATAAATTCTCGTTTTCAGCTGAAATCCGCCGCGATTTCTGGGGCTATTCATAGAAATGAGCATAAAGAAGCTAATTTTAGCACGAGGCAGCTAAAATCTCCCATGTTTCGTGTTCCACAGTCGATGGAGACACAGAGAGTGGGAGAAAACCTCGTGCAGAAGGAAGTTCAAAGCTGAAACCTGATTTTAGATTGTCTGAATTGCTCCCTGCTCACAGCTGCAAGGCTGGCAGAGCTCCAGGACAAGGCTCTCAGGCACGGGGTGGGATTGTTGGGGTGTCTGTGCAGGAGCTGGAATTCATGATCCTGATGGGTCCCTTCCCACTTGGGATATTCCACGGATCCAACTCCACGATTCTGGGGTTCAGTGCCAAGCCCTGGCACCCTGTGAGAACTTGTGCCACTTACTGAGGTTTACTGAGCAGCCAAACTCATCCTCCTTCATTTCAACCCCTCTTTTGCACCCCACCCTAAATCACCCACACGCTTTGGAAAGCACAAAATGGGAACTGGGAGTTTGCTGTGAGCCATCCCTTGAGCATGGGTGCTGTGGGTGCAGTTTTGTGGTGGTCAGTGGCTGGTTTGGTGTTCAATGATCACAATTTCAGTGAAGAAACAGAGTTTGGGCCTTAAATCATGGAGTGATTTATTTGGCTTAAGGTGAAAGTGAAAAAAAAAAGACATTTGTTACTTACGATATATTTTATTTTGCATTTCTCGTCACTGAAAAATAGAATATCAGCCTAGAACTGTCAGCTGTTCATGATGAAGTCACAGCAAATTTTTAGATTGGGGTAACTACTTCCCATTTCACTGCAGAAATGTCTTTTATTAGAATCCCTTCCCCATCCACTCTATATCATTACATAGTCAGCCCCTACTGGGCTTGATGTGGTTGCTTTCTTCCTTAGAGGAGTGAAATTCATTGGAAATACAGGATTCCCTGGAAAATTAAAGTGAAATTAGGTGCACAGGAGATGACAGATCACTTCTTTAACAAATGCTGTGTTCATCTGGCCAATCCTCCCCCAGGCCAGGCACCAGTGGCTCCGTACATTCATTAGCTCAGCTGGACATGGGGAAAGGCTCTGGAATCTCCGTGGAATCATAGAATGGTTTGAATTGGAAGGGACCTTAAAGGTCATCTCTGTGACCAAACCTGGCCACACAAACACAAACCAGTGCTCGGTAACCCCGATCCCACCTTTATTTTGCCATCAGCTTCTGAGCTGCCCCAAGCAGTAAAATCCCAATTCCCATTTTTCTCAACAAAGCCCAGCTCGGCGCTCCTGGATTCCTTTCACTGTGCCGAGGGGGGAAATCACCAGGAAAAAGGCTGGAGCAGATTGGGAGGCTCAGCTGAGCGTTGGGGCTGGTCATTTATCACTGTCAGCGGGGCCGGCGGGGATGAGGCGCTGGAGCGTTGCCGCTCATCCGTGGAGCGACAGCTGACGGGAGCCTGGTGCAAGCTCCGGGCGGATAACGTGCCATGGAGTGGGGTGTGTGCGAGGGAGATCCTCATCACCAGCCACAGGCTGCTCCCAACGGCCCCACGAGGCAGAAGGGACCAGCAGCAGGGCTTTGAGGGACGGTGGGGATGGGGATGTGTCGCTGAAACCGGGCTGGGCGTCGCTGCTGCGGATTCGGGATTGGTAGATCCGGCTGGATGGGGCGGTGGGGATGTGTGGGGAGGCATGGGAATGATAACGGGGTGGCAGCATTCTGGTGGAAAACTCTGAGTGGTTCACATCTCAGTTTGATTCTGCTGTGGAATTCAGGAATTACTGAAAAATAGCAAAACCCACCCTGGCAAATACAGGCCTCAATGAATCTAAATATGGAAAGGAACAAGAAAAATGTCTTGTGATGTAAAGCTGAAATTACAGCAGGAAAAAATCTGATAAGGGGAGGTTAATACATATTTCCTGCAATGTTCAGTGTAAAAAAGGTTGAGGGAATTGGGATTGTTCAGCCTGGAAAAGAGAAGCTTTGGGGTGGCCTAATTGCATCCTCTTCCAGTACCCAGAGGGAGCCTAAAAGAAAGGTGGAGAAGGAATGTTTGAAAGAGCACGGAGAATGGCTTTCCACTGCCAGAGAGCAGGGATGGATGGGATATTGGGAAGGAATTCCTGGCTGTGAGGGTGGGGAGGCCCTGGCACAGGGTGCCCAGAGAAGCTGTGGCTGCCCCTGGATCCCTGGAAATGTCCAAGGCCAGGCTGGAGAGGACTTGGAACACCCTGGGATAGTGGGAGGTGTCCCAGATCATGGCAGGGGGTGGAAGAGGATGAGCTTTAAGGTCCCTTCCAATCCAAACCATTCCATGATTCCATGAAATATTATCTGTAGGTGCTAATTTAGAGCAAGGCTCCCAAGCCAATGTGAGAATTTCCTGATTCCAAAAATTATTGTTCTGCCACCGAATGAAAAGTTCTGCATCTTGAATTTGGTCAATCTGTAACTCAAAACTTACTGTTTTGAATTTGCTGTTATTTTTATTAACTGTATCCCATTTTGCTTTTCATGACAAATCATATGCATTGACTTAACTGGGGAACATTTTAATTGAGCACTGCTGGAGATTTTCCAATAAATTAACATTACATGTTTTTAACAGATGTCTGAAGTTGACATTGTTATTAGACATTGTAATTAATAGAAGTATTACCCAAATGAAAATCTCAGGGCCTCAGAAAAATTAAATTGTAGGTGACTGAGTGATGTTAACTCATTAATAGAGAGTGACTCTTGAGTTTCCTCCATTGGGTTTTATTAGCCCAGTAAACACATTTTTCTGAGTAGCTGGAGAGGGAATTGGACAAACCCTTTGGAATAAGGGTCTTATGAATCAATACTTGTTTTACCAGTGACACTGTGCGGTTATTTAACCTGTCACTCTCTTTTCGGTATAATCTGCCCAAAAATACCTTTCTGGGATGTTGTAAAGTTTTAATAACACAGAATTGTACAATCCTAGAATGGTTTGGGTTGGAAAGGACTTTGAAGATCATCCAGTTCCAGTCTCCACATATGGAATTAAAGACTTGAAACAACAGAGGTCTTCTCTTTGTCTACAAATTCACTGCCAGCTATGAATTTCAAAGGGCTTTTCCCACTTTGAACATGTGAATGTCCAGCAGAAATTATCTTGAGTCTCATTTTGAGAAGCCACGGACATGAAGATCAGTAACAACTCACTGGTGTTACGTGGCACGAGGCTAACTGCTCTCAGGCTGAGCTCTCAGAAAGGGAGCAGCCTAAATCCAAAGTCACACTTAGGAGGTTATTTATGTAAATATTACTGTGTCAGAGGAAATTGTAAATAAACAATGTGATTGAAAGCAGTTGGGGGGATTTTTTAGGTCTGCACTGCTTTTCCTTGCAGAAGCTTCCCTAGAATTTGGCGTTTCTGGTGCTGGTTCCTGAGTGAGGAGATGTCGAACTGAGCAGTGCCAGGAATTCCAGAGCTTATGAAAATCTATTTCTTCCATGAATCTTCAGGCCTTCCCTCAGCTGGTTCCTTCCTTTTCAGACAGTTTTTTCCTGAAGAATTATGGGATGCAAGCTCATATTCCATAACAGGAGAACAGAGTGTTCCTGGAGCTGCTTTGTCTCTCTCCGTGCTCCATGGCAGAATTCCTGTCCAGAGCTTTGTGCTGCTTCCCATTTTTCACGGTGTGCACACCATGTCCCAGATGAGCATCCAGGGCATGTTTTATTCATGTGCTTTTCACCCCTTCATTGGGATCATTAATAAAGCTGCTAAATAAACCCAGGCTTAACAACCCTGCTCGCCACACCCCACTGGACATCTCCTCCCCGCTCCCTTATGCTCTGTTTATCTCCATCCTTTGTTTGCATCTCTTGGTTTTCCAGCCTCTCTGATGCCATTCTTACCCAGGGTGGTTAAGATAAGGGTTTCAAGTGGGGTTTTGAGAGGTGTTGTCTGTAATTATGAAGTAAATCCAATTGTATTTTATCATCTTCATTCAGTTCCCACTCTAACAAGATGCTCCATGAAAAGCAGGAGTGGCAGAGATGGCCTGGATAGTCTGTGCTGGGTGGATAACTCAGTGCCAGGTTCTGCTCCAGCTTTAAGGCTCTTCTATTTTCTGTTTTAGAAAGTGGTAGAATTCCCAAGCCTAGTAGTATCCAAGGATAGGCTGGACAGGGTTTGGAGCAACCTGGGATAGTGGAAGGGGTCTGTATTTTTATTATTTTCTTTTGGGTTACCCCATCCAACCTGGCTTTGGGCACTTCCAAGGATGGAGCAGCCACAGCTTCTCTGGGAGGTTAAAGAGAATAAGGTTTAAAAATGAGAACTGCTCATTATGTTATGACAGAAATCCTTGAGTTGGGTTTTTGGGAAGTGAAATGATGTGACAGTCTCAGAAATACCACAAGAGTTGACTATTTTGTGCATCTCACATATCTGTCTGTGTTATCTTTCTGACCTGGCAGCCCTTCTAGACAGGATTCTTACACAATTATCAATTCCTTTAGGTTGGTGTCATTATTTTCCCCTGCCATTTGTTATTTTGATCATGTATTTCACTGTTAACATTTGTTCTGGTTCATAACTCATAATCTCTATTGGTGTCGAGGCAAGATTTTAATAAATATTGTGTTCACACAGGTACATCTAAACCTTTCCCTGAATAGATCCTAAATCTCTGTGATATTACTGCAGGGTTATAGGTGGAATTCATCCAAGTTTGTCACTACTGTCCTTGTAATCAGTGCTCAGAAAGTGACATTTTTAAGTATGATTGGTTTTATCCTGAACAAAACAAGGTATCAAATGAGTCACCACACAAGTGTCTGGTTCTTTCCAGAGTACAGGAGGAGCCAAGGCTGAATACTCAGATGTAGATATCCAGTGTGGAAGATGAAAGCCAAGTGCAAGGATCCAAGTTTAAGAATATTTAATTTAGCCTTAATTTTTGTACCTCAAACCTCCAAAATTCAACATCTACAGAGTCAGAGAACAGATCAAGCAGAATGTGTGGGTGCAGTCAGGCTGTGATGGGTCACCTTTATCTGGGCCTCATAGACTTTGTGTGTGGGAAAGTCACATAATCTCACAATCCCAGAATTACTTGGGTTGGAAAAGCCCTCAGAGATCACCAAGTCCAACCATTCCCAGCCAAGGGTGCCAAGGCCACCACTGCCCCGTGTCCCCAAGTGCCACATCCACAGGACTTTTAAATCTCTCCAGGGATGGATCACTCCAGCACTGCCCTGGGCAGCTGTGCCAGGGCTGGACAATCCTTTCCATGGAGGAGTTGTTCCCAATATCCAACTTGAACCTCTCTTGGTGCAACTTGAGGCTGTTCCCTCTCCTCCTGTCCCTGTTCCCTGGAGCAGAGTCCGACCCCCCTGGCTGTCCCCTCCTCTCAGGGAGTTGTGCAGAGCCACAAGGTCCCCCCTGAGCCTCCTTTGCTCCAGGCTGAGCCCCTTTCCCAGCTCCCTCAGCCACTCCATGATTTGTCTCCTTACCAGCAGTAAGTCTCTTACTGTACTTTCTAGGATACTTTCCTCTATTCCTATCCCAAATACATCCTTGAACCTCACATTTCACTCCCACACTCCAACTTCCCTGTCCCAGCTCCCACAAATCCACTCCCCCACTCCCAGTATGTACCTCTACCCCAGGGGATTGGGAGTTTCACTATTTCTCCTCCTCTGCACCTCCACCACCCTCTCCTAAGAAATGTATTAATTTTCATTCAAAACCCTCATTTTCCTGTCGCTTCTGGTCCATTTCCCAGTAGGAACTGCAGAATAAACCCAGTGTGTGATCTCTGGCCTTTGTTCATGAAGCAGCACCTCTGTTTTTTGAGGAGCCCGTGTGTTTTGGAGGCTGAGCTGATGCTCTGTGCTAGGACACATCACATTCTGTGCCATCAGTCAGTTCCTGTGTCCTGATCTGTTTGGTGGCCTGGGTGCAGAGGGCACAGCGTGTCACATTGTGGGACATCATCTCCGGAATACATTTCCAAACTGGTTTCAGCTGCCACTCTTCCTTTCCTGAGCTGCTTTGATAAATAAATTTATGTATTTTTCAACATTTGTGATTATTATATTCTATTGATTGATAGCAGGGTTTTTTTCATAATAGCTGGGGTCCATCATGTTAGGACAGCACCACAACACTACAAAGAGTTGTGGGCTAAATTGTTCAAATAATTCAAAATTCAAACTGTTGAATTACTGTGACATAGCCACCTCTCCTTTTAATTGGTCCTGAGCTGACAGCTGATCTCTCCTGATGGAGGATGGAACTGGAGAAGTGGGAGGTGAAAGAAAGATCCAGCAGATCCTGTTCACCACCTCTTTGCCATGGCTGAGGATACAAATGAATTATCAGAGGAGGAGACGTCAATGACCAGGACTGGGGATCGATGTCTCTGTGCTGAAAATGTCCTTTAGGAGACAAAGGGATTTGAACTCTAACACTTGAGGGTTCATCTGAGATGACAGGAGGTTTTCTTATTGCACAGGAGCTTTTAGAACTGACAGTTCTGCTTGTTGAACTAGACCTGAAAAGAAAGAAGAGCTTCTATTTCATCACCAGCTAGGAAGGATTTATGGATGAAAATTCTGCCGTAAATGAAAAATCTCATCCCACTCAAGGAGAGCAGCCCTCTCCCTTGTGTGCTCTTTAGTCCCTCAAGAGCCCCAGTGAAGCTTCACTTTTTACCACTGAGTAGACTTTGAAATGCCAGAATTTGAAATCCAAATTCCACCTTCAGGGACAAGGAGAAATGGGAGGTCTTAGTTTACTTTGGAAAAGTCAGCATTTAGCAGGTAATTCCTATTCCTTCAGAAGCACTTCCTACAATCTTCCTCTTCAACAGCCAAACTTTCCCTCTGTCCTTTGCAGACCATTGTGAAACCACCTCAAAAAGCATTTTCTGCTGTCCAGGAGACCTTGGGAGAGGGGATGGATATAAATAAAATGAATGATTTTTCTTGCTGTTTGAATGAGTGAGGATTTGGAACAATCCCATCCTTGGACAATTTACCCAGTCCTCATTTTTGGCATAATTTGGTACATGAGATGTGTGTGACTCCTCTTGTCACACACATCAGGTACCTTTCTAAAGAACTAAACCCTTTCTTTAGGAAAATATCTCTTGGGTTAGGAACAGTGAAAAAATAAATAAACATCCTTAGGTTTAAAAAATCAGGCTTGAAGGTATTTAGGCCTATAATTGAATGTCCTGTTTTACAGAAGTACTGGCCAGCTGTGTCTGCCACAAGTGAAAAGTGAACAGAAATTGTGGAGCCCAGAAGTTTCTAGAATCAGTTCATTTACTCAGGCACAAGCACAAAGCAAGGTCAGGTTTTCTAAAGCAGGTGAATGAAATATAATGAAGTTCTCATCAGATAATATGGAAATATTCTGAATTTTGTTTTGAGGATATTGAGTATGTTTTATATTTGGAAATGGGAGTAACACATTCATTCCTGTTATGTGTTAATGGCAGTGTGCTAATGTGCTGATTCCATGTGGTCTCATGGAAGGGTGTGTTTTAGAAGAGTTAATTCACTGCTAATAAATTCAGTGCTGCCTACAGAATTCAGTGTAGGCTCTGTGAAGGATCATAGAATCCCAATATCCTGAGCTGAAAGGGAACCACAGGGATCATGGAATCCAGCTCCTGGATATCACTGGCTATGGGTGTTTGAAAAACTGAGCAGGTGTCTGATTTAGCCTCTGCTGACATGCACTGGTCAAATTAAATCTCAAATTGAATTAAAAAGGAGATATTTGTTTAGTAAATACTGGTCAACAAGGCTGATTCGGGTTCCATGGAACTGAGTTATTCTGTGTTGAACTTAAACCCAAGGGCAGTGAACTCCTTGTTTTTGCTACTTTAGTCATCTCCACTTTAGAATTTCTCCTCTCCAGTGATACTTACAGACCTTTATCCTCATTATGTGTTAAATGGTGACACTGCACTGCCAAACTTCCAGCGTTTTTTCCCTCTACACTTTGTATCTTTCTCTGAAAATAAAAGTCAGATAATTTCTCGTTGGCAAGATAGGAAAGGAACCTCCTGCTCTTATGTTATGTTCTTTATATTGAGATCTTCTCATTGTACCACTCCCATCCCTGGAAGTGTTTGAGGCCAGGCTGGATGGGGCTTGGAGAGACCTGGGGTAGGGAAGGTGTCAGGGTTGGAACTGGAGGAGTTTTA